>NQII01008863.1:57360-79317 GCA_002778355.1 Clitarchus hookeri | reverse complement strand
GGTCGGTTTACGGCGAATTTCATGTACGTACGAGACGTGTATGTAAGAACGTGTGCGTGAGAAAGGAAGAAAAGAACGAGTTTTAGTGACACATCTTACGCTCCACCGGAAACGATTTGAAGAAACGCTTGGCGGGGTATTAATTTGCTGTAGACAGAGCTTGTAAAAATTTTCTGTTTTAAGAATTTTCAGAAGAATTGGAAGGGTTGGAAAATTGGTTTACCCTGTTGGTTTTTATAGTTTGGTGTATGCCCACAAAATACGAAAACCCTCATTCGGAGGATATGACCGACTTGCAACAAAATACGATGTTTCGAAGTTGTTATATTCTTAACTCAGTCCCTATAATTTATATGATCAGTGAGGAAAAAAATGTTGACCGACCATCGTGTTCATTAAACCCATTTAAACCTATGTTTTTAAATTTTTGTAATGTTGGTTTGCAGGGCTGCTCAACCCTATGCCCGCGGGCCACGATGTGGCCCGCGGACGAATTTTGAATGGCCCGCGCAAGCAATTCAGAAAATTCCCGCCAAGTTGAAAAAGTGTTTTGTACGTGGTAGTATAGGATTAGGAAGACGTTTTATCTAACAAAGGCGGGTTGGTCTTAGTGCGAGTGTAGATGCACGTGTACATTGTTTTTGTGTGCGTAAGCTCGGGAGCGAAGTATTGTTTTGAGCCTCCCGCCCGCGCTTCCTCGCGCTCACCTGTTCCCGCACTGTGTTTCGAAAAACAATCGAGAGCGCGCGTCACTGCTTACAGTACATAATGTTTTTAAGTTGTGATTTTGTTGATGAAGAACTGAATCAAACATTTGATCGTTTTTGTTTAAATAAGTGAAGACATTGGTGTTCAAAGGTATGTTATTCATTATGAGCTAATTTAAGTAGATATTCATATTAGGTACCTATTCAGAAAGGAAAATAAACAAATGTTGTTTGTTTCAGTATGTCTCACAGCAAACCAAGTACGTCGAAATCGACCGAGACCTACCGTGTTTTTCATGATGAATGGGAAAATAAATATTGTTTTATTGAAAGCAAGGCGCATAAACCCATGTGTTTACTTTGCTCCGCTACAGTAGCTGTTGCAAAAAAATATAACCTAGAAAGGCATTATAAGCAAAATCATAATAATTTTGAAAAAGAGTACCCTGTTGGTAGTGCTATCAGAGAAGATTTTTTAAAGAAAAAGAAAAAGGAACTATTCAACCAACAGAATATTTTCGTTGAAAGGCACGACGAGCTTGAATCCATGGTCAAAACATCTTACGAGATTTCTTTGCTTTTAGCGAAAAAGAAGAAATGTTTTACTGATGGAGAAATTATTAAAGAGGCTTTGACAATCTTTGCACAAAACTGTAATGATAAAAACGTCAAAGCTAAAGCCGACAGTGTCTCACTCTCACGACACACTGTTACGAGAAGGGTGGAGGAGATGGCAGTTGATATCAGCAGTCAGATTCAAGAAATCGTAACAAAGTGCAAATACTTTTCATTGGCGTTAGATGAAACTTGCGATTTAACGAGTAGGTCTCAGTTGGCTATTTTTGTGCGGTGTATTGATAAACATTGGAATATATTGCAAGATTTACTTGAACTCTGTCAGCTAGAAACTACAACCCAAGGAAAAGACATTTTATTGAAAATTAGGGAATGTATTGAGAAAAAGGGCTTATCATGGGACAAAATGATATGTATTTGCACTGATGGAGCACCTGCAATGATCGGGAAAAACAAAGGTTGCGTAGCTTTGTTGCAGAATTTCTTGGGTCGCACACTATTTTCGTATCATTGCATTATCCACCAGGAAGCTTTGTGTGCAAAGGACATGAAATTGGATGATATTATGGATCCAGTGGTACGTTGCATAAATTACATACGTGCAAAAGCTCTTAATAGACGTGAATTCAGAGTTTTATTTGAAGAAGAAATCAGTGAATATGGAGAGCTTCAACTGTACTGCGCTGTGCGATGGCTTTCAAGGGGCAACATGTTAAAAACATTTTTCAACTTGAGAGAGCAGGTCGTGGAATTTTTGGAGGAAAAAGGGGTGTTACCTTTGGAAACTGATTTACTGAAGAATACATCTTGGTTGAGTGATCTTGCATTTCTTGTTGACGTTACGAATTATCTCAATATTTTGAATCTCAAATTACAAGGCAAAGATTGTTCATTTCCGACTATGTTTAGTTTGATAAGCGGATTTAAAGCTAAATTAAATCTGTTTTTAATTAACTTAAGCACAGAAAATATTGACCATTTTCCCACACTTAAAGATTTGAAAGAGAAACTCAATATTGACACCATCAATTGTTCTAAATACGAATCTAAAATTAGCTCCTTATTACAATCGTTTGAGAGAAGATTTCAAGACTTTGAGAGTAAAAAACAAAATATACAAATTTTTGTGAATCCCTTCATAATCAGTTTGACTGAAATAATTACTTATCCTGCCAATGTTCAGTTAGAACTCACTGAACTGCAAAGTCATTTTGCGCTAAAAAACCTTTTTGCCGAAAAAGTATCCTCAAAACCACAAAATTCTTCAGAAGATTTTGCAAATTTCTGGAAATTGGTACCAACAGAAGATTTTCCTATCATAACAGACCTGGCCTTACAATTCTTAAGTAGTTTTGGATCAACATATGTCTGTGAAAAGGTTTTCTCAAACCTTAATTATGTTAAAAATAAATACCGCACATCACTAACAGAGCAACATATTAGTGACTTGTTGTTACTTTCAACATCTGATTTGACGCCTAATATAAGAAAATTATTACAACAGAAGCAATGTCAGAAATCACATTAATTGTATTAACCTTAGTTTTTATTTAGTTCGATTTTGATTTAAGATACATAACATTAGAATGAAGAAGCAAAAGTGTATTGTTTTATTATTTTAATAAACAACAATTTCATTTCTTAATATTGGGTTTTTTCTTGCACAAGTCTTAAAAATAACTTAAATAACAACCGTCAGTGGCCCGCCAAAAATGTCTGAATCGTTCGTTTGGCCCGACTGTTAAAAAGGTTGAGCACCCTTGCTTGGTTTAAACCACACTCCTTGAACGTAAGTTTGCTGTATCGCAGATCCGGAACAGAGTTCACCTTAGGGCTTGCGACTTCTCTTACAGATTTTGATGCCGGAAGTTGAAGGTATGGGAACTTTTATTAATGACCGAAATGTAATGAATTATCGTAACCAACCCATTTTGAATCGACTCAAAAAAAGTATAAACCGTCTAGTAGAAGTGGTTCCATATCAGAAGTTCGCAGAACAACTGACGATATAATACGTACTCACTGACAAACGATGATGACACCGCAAGCAAGATAACGTATGGTCTTAACTGCGACTGTATTGCACGTACATGACAAAGAACTTTCTAGAAACTCTTTCCGTTCTTTAAAAAAAAATGTGTAAATGAAGAATTAAGCTCATCCACGTGTTGATGTAAAATAAATTTGTAAAACATATTTTGGGAAATTTTAAGTAAACGGTGAATAATAAAACATGTTCCGAACAACTTGTAAGCAGTTTGCGAAGAACATGAAGAATTCTGGATAAGAATATTGCATAAAGAATTGGTAGACATTGCCAATATAAATGTCAAAATTTCATGATCAAACAGTATCGAAATTTGTATGTTATGGTTTTTCAACAGACAGAAGCTTTGAAAGGTGCAACAAATAGCAAATTTGTAAAAGAAAAATTTTTCTAATAATTTTACAAATTAATTTGGCCGACTAATAGATAAATTGATCAGGATCATGCCAATTTTTATGTTATACAGTGGATGTTATACAGTAGATCCTAAACAGCGCTTTCAAAAGTGCCCAGGCCGTGTTTCAATATTTAAAGAACACTCTTTCGAGAGATCACTCTTCTGCACAACCTGGCGAGAGCATTTTTTCGCCCTCTCTCACGCTCTCGCTCTTTGTAATCGAGACAACCGCACTCTCGTATCTCCGACGTCACGCAGACAGCCGATGCCAAAAGGCGCGGAATTATGTTAAGCTAACATCGCGGTCATAGCTATTGCAAGTAATTTATATATTTCAGAACAGTTCCAAAAATAATAATTGTAGCACTTCCTAAAGGCTCTGGCTGTCGTTATTGTTGGTGGATAACTGCGTGTGGGATTAAGACATGTTCACAGTTAAAAACAAGAGATCCGACTATGTAACATTCTTAGAGAACCAAAAATACAGTACATTCACGGTTACTACGCACTTTTTTAAAAGCCCTGCAGAAGTTCTTCTTCCAGGATATTCCTCCGCCTCATGCAAAGAAAGACTATCCGAGTCTAGAAAATTACACCAAAGGGGAAACGCACCGCATTCGTGCGCACTCAGTGCAATAATATTTCGTATAAGAACTATTTCTTACTAGACATTAGCAACACCCCCATATTCTGTATATTTTAATTGACATTAATTATAAATAAAACATAAGTAAAAGTTAGATTTAACCGAAATAAGGTCATTTTATGTCGACACAGGTGTAAAAGGCCTGTGACATACGATTGTTCAGAAAACAACGAAACTGTTTATACTCGGGGCGATTCTTCAATGGTTTGATTCAAAAAGTGCTAATAAATCGCAAATAAGCTATAACTGTCGCTATGTGGTATATGAAATAGGAACCTTCATCGTGGTCTTTGTGAAGGTGCACAGGTTTGGCAATGTGGTTTGCGTTGTTCCAAATTCAATAATCTACCATCCAAGTGGAAATTTTTTGTGACTGTTTTAGAATATCTGCTACCAATACTTTACGCTAATTTTGCGAATATTTTATTAAAGATCGCGTTTTATTACGACTACTGCTCCATTCGTACATTAAATATATAAAGTTACAGTTTTCCGCAACACGCATTTTAAGGAGAACTAGATCATCAGAAGGTGGTAACAGTGAATCCATAGTGACTTCATCGACTCTACTGTGTTTACGTTAGTAGTTAAAAAAAAATTGCGGTAGTAATTAGGCTAGATAATATTTATTTGCGAGTATGAAATATAACTTGAATATTTTTACCCTTTAACTACATTAAACTATGAATCCTTTTTTTTTTTTTTTTTTTTTTTCCGTTGAGTTGTTTGCGGGATGTAAACTAAACGCGATGGCAATTCTTGCTCTTCTGCAAACATACCCAAAACTTTTCTGTATAGAGAGAACTCCTTAACCTCGTCACTTCTAAAAAAAGTCATGAATATTTATTTAGGTAAACAATACTGTTTCGACCAATAAAGCTGGAAATGTGGCAATTGTCTCAATGCTAATAAACCAGAAACATAAATAATAAGGTTGCAGGAAACATAACTGCTAAGAACGTATTAAAAAAAGGCGTCGCATTCAAAAAATTACAAGGAAGTACACATATTTTAAATCTATGTTATATCTTAGCTTGCGAAATTTCCGTCTCTTTTCTCGTGGCATTAACTTCATAAACTTTAAACGTCGATCGTACATCACATTATTACGGCATTAGCCGCACGGAAGCATATATGGTACTGAGATATCGGCAACAAGGAAATGGTGTGAACTTCACCAAAACTGTGGTTATGTGATGATAGCGAGAGATGTTTACGTTTTCGCCCAGCAGTTGCGAGGGCGGCACGTCAAGAATGACACAGACGCGTCGTATGTCTTGTCGCTGGCGACAACAATGGAACGACGTCAATCTTATCTTGCGAATAACTTATCACGCTCCACAGAAAGCCGACATTCGAGCCACTCAGTGAAACTACACACTAGTCAAAATATTTCGTGAATGCAGCCTTGGTCAGCTGAGACCATGGCGAAGTGCAAGTTACCAGGTACGCGGTAAGTAATTACGTTCCTTAGTGTTCGTATTATGTGACACATTAGCATTTGTAGATACGACTGCATATGTCATACATTGTGGTTACTATCTGCCTGATATCAGTTTAAAACATCTGCATGAAAAGACACGCACTGAAGTTCATCACATCCTAAGAATATATTGTTTCGTGTCTTCCACATTATCTATTTTCTTCCCGAACCCTTCCTGTCCGCCTTTGAAAGGCTAAATCTGAATTGCTGTAATTTCCTTGCTGGTATCCATGGCCACAGAATTTAAAAGTTGTTTGACGAGAGAGATTATAATTTTACAAACTGAATTGCTGTCCACTAATAGAACGAGAGTGATATTTTATTGGTGTTAATTTTGTCTCCTGGTAGGTTTTCACTATCACGTGCTGTAGTCAGTTGACTACTGTGATGATTTATATTAGAAACTAAATTCAAGCAAAATAAACTCGTACATTCGTTTACTTCAAAATGACTACTTGCGTTTAACTTTCCTCATGCAGTTCACACTTCGATATTAGACCTAGCCTATATTGTATGACAAATCGAATGTCAGCTCCCAAGTCACGTAGTGTTATTTCTATCAATTATACTTTTCTTAATAGTTGTTCATTCATTTCTTTTTTATTTACCGTACTCGCAGTTTCGTTAGAGTTCTTGTTGGTTACAAATGGCAGCTATCATGAAAAGTGGTTTTGTGATTAATTACCCCTGGAATAACTGTTAATTCCGTCTCGGGGATGGAAATAAGGAAAAATTTTTTTTCGCGCCTACGAACATCATCATAATTGTTTTTTGACTCCCCGATTCAATTAAAAAAAGTGACAGTAAAAAGTTGTGAGAATCGTGAGGCAAAATGAAATCGATAAATGGTTTTCTAAGAGTTGTTCTTAAAAACGCGATGTNAAAAAGTTGTGAGAATCGTGAGGCAAAATGAAATCGATAAATGGTTTTCTAAGAGTTGTTCTTAAAAACGCGATGTTATTTATTTATGTTGAAGAAGTGATGAAGAAAATTTTGGCAGTCACCAGTTTTGATTCATCAGCTAGAGGTTGAGTTAACTGAACAAACATTTGTATGCACTCACTACTGGAAATCTGACTCGGGTTGCTTCAAAATTGAATAAGAAGAATAATTTTGCTTCAGCCATTACCTGCAGAAACTTAAAGAAAAGGTTGACTGCAAAAAAATTATTTCTCAAAAGACATCCCGATCTTAGTATGAGGAAATTAGGAAATATGTCTTCGGTATAGCAAGAAAACTGGACGCATTTTCTCTGTTCCCAAATCCAAACCAGAGAGATTTATTTATAACGTAACCCAGAGATGGGTATTTCAGTCATCTTGCATAAAACTACCAGAGTTACTGCCGTTAACTGTAAAACAGAACTGTATAAACTTTCTTCAGGTGAGCCTAGAAAGTCGGGTTCGTAAGATGCATGCTGAAAATACCAGGAATAATGTCAAGTCGTCTGTTCTTAGCCCGGTAGCCACTGGACGGTTTACCAGTCATTGTACACCATCAATAAGGACAAGATGAAAGGCACCATTTGACGGGTTCTCAAGTTAGCAGAAAATATTGAGAAAAAAAAAAGAGGAACTTGAGTATCCTATCCTAGAGTTGATATGCTTATGCATAAATTGACGAAGCAAAGTACAAACCGGAAGNAAGAGGAACTTGAGTATCCTATCCTAGAGTTGATATGCTTATGCATAAATTGACGAAGCAAAGTACAAACCGGAAGCCTCGGATTTAAGTGAAAATCATCACTGGGAATTAGAATATTCTCATCATCATAATCATTAAAATCTTCACAAACTTTGCAGTCTATCAGAGAAATGTTAGACCTAAATTTAATAAAAAAAAGCTCGAGAAATAGTCATGTGACTGAAAAAAGAAGTTAAAATGTATCAACAGGTTGTGAAGATTCCAAACAAGAATATATGTTATGTAGGGCAGGTTGTATACCAGTGAATCCAAAGAAGAAACATGGAAATATATAATATAGTGGTGTAAGATGTATCTGTCCTATGATTGTTTTCGAGTTATTGCAGACTTTAACATATATTTGGCTCGAGGAGAGTCCAAAGGTTTGCCAGAAACCTTTTTTGTTAAAAATACATAGTGTTACGAACTAGCTTTTCAGCCAATTCGTACATGAAAGATGCTGGGGGCGTAACTCAATGACTTCGGTAGAGCACGACAGTTTCTGATGAGGTTCATTAATATTTATGATTACACAATTATTATTTATGTTATCATTAACCGGGGAAGTTTTACATTGAATTTAAGATGATTATTATTTCATTAATTATTTTATGATGCACGCCATTTTATTTAAAAACCTTTCTGGAAAGTCATCACCTTGTTAATGTGACGGTTAGCGACGGCTGGACACCCATCTTCCTGGTCTGCTTCGCTGGTCGGGTCGCCCAAAGGACTAAAGATGAAAGACGACGACGAGACGGTTAACGACGGCCTATATTAAGCGCGTGGTTCTGCGACCTCGCTCAGTGACCGGTGGAGGGGATTTCTGCAACTGTCTTCTTTCGCAAGAATCGACGACCAACTGGTGGCGTTGCAATCCCGCTCGTTTGCAGGTTTAATGTTTGAAGGTGTGATCAGGCAAGCCGTTCAGCTAAGGCTTAACCACACCATAAAAATAGGTTATACAATTTTCTGTTGAACGTTGATCATCATATGGGAAGAAGAAAATAAATCTGCAACTCCAAGAAAAACATATCACCAAATTATAAATTCGTATTCGTCAGTTAAGTTTGACAAGGTTTTTCCAAAGTTACCATTTCAGCTTTCAGTAAATGGATTTTTAAGTATCTATCCACAATATTTAGCTGTTTGCTCAACTTCGCTTCGCTAATAGTAATATATTCTCCTAATTCAAAGTGTTCTTTTGCCAAAAAAAATGACAATATGTTGTTCTTAATTTACAGGTACCTCCCATTTTTGGGTATGTTAATCCTGCATCCCGGACTTCATTTGAAAGCAGAAGATTGCAATGGTGAGGATAGTTTCGTATTGGGTAACAACATATTTATTTTTTCGTACATTTTATGCAATCTTCCAAGACTACATCATGTCACCGAGCTACAAATATATCGATAACGTAACATACACAAGCATTTATTTGATTATCTAGTCATCTACATGATTAACCCAATGTTCGCGCAAGTGCATAACTTCAGTGTATATATTTATGCAGTATGTAAAGAAATCCACAGTCTACTAAAATGATTCAGCCCTATTTATTCTTTCGTGATCAATGAAAATGGTATATTTTGAGATAGTTTTACTTTTCTTTTTGAGGCCAGATGCATGCCCTTAACAAGTCTGTCAAGGCCACGTGAATATTATGTCTAGAAAATAATGTAAATACATGTCCCCTGGGCGGTGAGTGAACTGCCCAGGTTTGTTTGTTTGTTCATGTACGTCCTCTGCAGTATCACTTCGGTATTTAATTAGCTTTTTGAGAGATTAGATGACGTAAGAACCCACAACCGTTCAGAAAACTGAAATATCTGCGATGCCAAATAGAATACTCATGAAAATGGAGAAGGAAATGCCAGAGCAGTTTACAAATCTTATAAATGGAACTAGGGTAATTCATATTTGGAATAATCTTGCGTCACAAATGTTGAAAATGTCCCTAATTAACGTGTTTCGCCACGGTTCAAAACAATCATTGAAGCCGATAGAACACCACCATAAAAACGTTTAATAGAAATTCATCCCGTATTTATAATTCATGTTTTACGATAAAATACAAAGTTAACGTAGACAGAAGTTAAACCTGTTTTGCAGGCTAACAAAAGTGTCTGACTTCAGAAAAAAATGTCTCTTGACATTCACGTGACTTTAACAAACACATACGCTGAAATCAAACGTTTGTTTGAATAACATTTTGAAACATTTATTACGATATTTTGAATAAACTTTCTAACAAATAGTATTAAAAAGTAGCTGCGTTTTTTTTTTAAATTGAATCGGTTTTCCCATCATTTTACTATTAATATAGTTTCATAAAACCGCAAAAGACCTTGAAAATATACAGGATGATTCTAAAATCATGGGACAAACATTGAGGGGTGGTAGAGCTCACTAAAACAAGCAATTATTGTATAGATATATATGGGCGGAAGTGACGCTTTGAGGCATAAACACAAAAACATAACACATCAACGGAAACATAAAATGTTCAATAGCAGCATACTTAACGAGTGATTCCGTACAAAAAATGTTAAAACAGTTGNCGCTGAAATCAAACGTTTGTTTGAATAACATTTTGAAACATTTATTACGATATTTTGAATAAACTTTCTAACAAATAGTATTAAAAAGTAGCTGCGTTTTTTTTTTAAATTGAATCGGTTTTCCCATCATTTTACTATTAATATAGTTTCAGAAAATCGCAAAAGACCTTGAAAATATACAGGATGATTCTAAAATCATGGGACAAACATTGAGGGGTGGTAGAGCTCACAAAAACAAGCAATTATTGTATAGGAATATATGGGCGGAAGTGACGCTTTGAGGCATAAACACAAAAACATAACACATCAACGGAAACATAAAATGTTCATTAGCAGCATACTTAACGAGTGATTCCGTACAAAAAATGTTAAAACAGTTGTTTGGAAATGCATCCACCAACAGTCTCGCATGCTTGGCGACCTCTACATATGGCGTGATTGGCTGACAATGGTGGCGTGCGTGAAATACCCGGCGTATTTGAATCTGTTCGCCAATCACTCCACCGACGCTACCAAGCTTGCATTACTGTCGGTGGTAGAAATTTTGAGCAATTATTATAAACATTGCTGTAAAAAGGCATTTAGCGGCGACGTTGTAAATAAACAATGTGTTGCATTTCATGTGTTATTTTTGTGTTTGTGCCTCAACGCGTCACTCCCGCCCATATATTCCTATACAATAATAGTTTGTTTTAGTGAGCTCTACCACCCTTCAATGTGTGTCCCATGATTTTAGAATCACCCGGTAGAGAATAATTAAGACTGCTGAGCGCCCTTAAATTGTCATTCCTTGTAACTGAATAGTAACCTAGAGGATTTCTTAGCTGAGGGATACCTTAGAAGTGAATCGCAGTGGGCAGCGCCATATTGGATTAGAATTCGACTTCTCGTAAAGCATGTCGCCACGCTCCACCCGTCCGCTGCGACATTCGCGTCCACTGCCGGGTCCTCTAATATCCTTGGCTCTTCGTTACTAATACATTTTGTTTCTAATGCCTATTAGCTTTCTGTAATAAGTTGTCCGCGGCAAAGGGTAAACATTATTTTGAACAAAACGCTCAAACAAGGTAATAAATATCCATCGCAATTTTTTTTTTATAATTANGCGGAAACGTTGTAAATAAACACGTGTTGTATTTCATGTGTTATTTTTGTGTTTGTGCCTCAACGCGTCACTCCCGCCCATATATTCCTATACAATAATAGTTTGTTTTAGTGAGCTCTACCACCCTTCAATGTGTGTCCCATGATTTTAGAATCACCCGGTAGAGAATAATTAAGACTGCTGAGCGCCCTTAAATTGTCATTTCTTGTAACTGAATAGTAACCTAGAGGATTTCTTAGCTCAGGGATACCTTAGAAGTGAATCGCAGTGGGCAGCGCCATATTGGATTAGAATTCGACTTCTCGTAAAGCATGTCGCCACGCTCCACCCGTCCGCTGCGACATTCGCGTCCACTGCCGGGTCCTCTAATATCCTTGGCTCTTTGTTACTAATACATTTTGTTTCTAATGCCTATTAGCTTTCTGTAATAAGTTGTCCGCGGCAAAGGGTAAACATTATTTTGAACAAAACGCTCAAACAAGGTAATAAATATCCATCCCAATTTTTTTTTTATAATTGTAGTTTTTATAAATTTTCTCTCGTTGTATAAGTGCACTAAAACTTCATAATCCGAAATAAATCACCACAAAATATTTACATTTTAATTCGAAACATGCTCCAAAGATTGGCTTTTCGTGAAGTAAATTAGGAAATTTTACTCCAAAAATAATATGCATAAAAATTTATTAACTCTGTTATGAAATACAATTAGCAAAGTATGGCAATGAAAAGCGANTGCACTAAAACTTCATAATCCGAAATAAATCACCACAAAATATTTACATTTTAATTCGAAACATGCTCCAAAGATTGGCTTTTCGTGAAGTAAATTAGGAAATTTTACTCCAAAAATAATATGCATAAAAATTTATTAACTCTGTTATGAAATACAATTAGCTAAGTATGGCAATGAAAAGCGGTGTTGAACAATTTCAGCATCTTGAATGCTAAAGTTTTCCAGTTTTGTTATGTTCAACAAGGATGGAAAATTCATAATATATAGTCGATTCACGGATACTTCCAACTTCTCTGAAGCCCTACTGAAGTCATACTCCCAGGCTAACCCTCCGTCTCACTCTAACAAAGCCTAACCTAGACTACAAAATAACACCAAAGGCACAGCGCACTGCATTCGTGCGCGCTCAGTGTAGTGATACTATGCATAAGAACTATTTATTACTAGGCATTACCAACACACCTATTTTGTTCCTGTTATTTTTCCTATTAATTATAAATGAGTTATTATAATGTATGGATAGAATATAAGTACATTTAACCAAAAATGAGTGAAAAACCATCCTATGTACGTCGTGTTTAATTGTTTCCTAAATATGTTACGTACTGCAACTCTTTGACTTTTGTATTAACATAAAAGTACCTCCTTTTTAGTTAAAATGGACTTTTACTTATATTATATCTATGAATTATAATATTTCATTTATAATTAATTGTGTGAATAAAATAGGGAGAGAATAGTTGTGTTGGCAAGACCTGGTAACAAAATAGTTCTTATGCAATATATTATTAAACTCAGAGCGTACGAATGCGGTGCATTGTCCCTTTCGTGCAATTTTCTATAGTTGGTAAAGCTTTGTTCGTATGAGACGGAGGAAGGGATGAAGTAGTGCTTTAGTAGCTTCAATATATTCTAGCTGCATCAAAACTTGGTTAGAAGAAAAGCACAAATACCTAAAAACACTTATTTAGATAAACAGTGTTCTAACCTTAAACCATATCCACGTTGTTCTTGGCAGTGTTCTCGGTGGAATAGCAGTGCAATGTTGCAACGTGGGGAGTGACTANACCATCCTATGTACGTCGTGTTTAATTGCTTCCTAAATATGTTACGTACTGCAACTCTTTGACTTTTGTATTAACATAAATGTACCTCCTTTTTAGTTAAAATGTACTTTTACTTATATTATATCTATGAATTATAATATTTCATTTATAATTAATTGTATTAATAAAATAGGGAGAGAATAGTTGTGTTGGCAAGACCTGGTAACAAAATAGTTCTTATGCAATATATTATTAAACTCAGAGCGTACGAATGCAGTGCATTGTCCCTTTCGTGCAATTTTCTATAGTTGGTAAAGCTTTGTTCGTATGAGACGGAGGAAGAGATGAAGCAGTGCTTTAATAACTTGAATATAATCTAGCTGCATCAAAGCTTGGTTAGAAGAAAAGCACAAATACCTAAAAACACTTATTTAGATAAACAGTGTTCTAACCTTAAACCATATCCACGTTGTTCTTGGCAGTGTTCTCGGTGGAATAGCAGTGCAATGTTGCAACGTGGGGAGTGACTGCAGCGTAACTCGCATGCGCGATCTACCCCACATTACCTCAAGGATGTCGTCACTTCCTTGGAAGTACCTATCTCCACTTACGAGTGCACTAGCTGAAGGTCGCGGAGTAGCGAAATTAGTAAGCCGTCAGGCAAGAATTAAAAAAAAAAAAAGTCGAGGCACAGTAGTACGTGCCTCACCCTAACAAAAACTTTACCAGGCATCATTTTGTAGAGCAAAAATTATTAAAAACTGACCTGTCCTGTTTTTTCAAAAGTGAACTTTTATCTTATCAGTATAAATTTTAATAACACTTTATGTAAATAAATAAAATAAGTTACGTTTGTTGTGCATCTCATTACAAATCTATGACTTGCTGCCTAGACAAGTTTAGCAACTGGACAGGAAAATCAGCACACGCGAGTGTCCCCGCCTTCCTCATATTCGCTACGTGTTTGCCCTCTTCTATTATAATTTAAAATGTCGTGCCTACTGGGCACGTCCCTAGAGAGGTGTCTCGTCTGTGCAGCTGGACAGCACGCGACGCAGCTGACAGTGAACTACACGACGTCGACGGAGATCGGCCTGTCGTGGAACGACTCTCTGCGGTGCGCCGACCACTTCACCGTGTCGTGGTGCAACGCGCCCTATCCCTGGATTGAGGACTGCCCTCCGCTGACCCGCGACCTTCCCGCCAACCAGACCTCCTACGTCATATCCGACCTGCAGCCGTGCTCCTACTACTGGGTGTCCGTGTCCGCCGTGCGGCACACTGGAGCCACCTCTCGAGACTATGACCTGGTCATCACCTTGCCAGCAGGTTGGTACCACTGCGCACCTCACACACCCTCCACTGACAACCAAACATCCTACACTGAATAGGCGTGCGTACGCAAATAGCAGATGTATGGAACCAATCAGAGTAACGTGATGCTGTCGGCAGCTAGATCGGTTACTGCTGCTACAATGGCAGGTTGTTTTGAACGTGGTGTTATAGTCGGCGCACGAGAGATGGGACATAGNCCTCCTACGTCATATCCGACCTGCAGCCGTGCTCCTACTACTGGGTGTCCGTGTCCGCCGTGCGGCACACTGGAGCCACCTCTCGAGACTATGACCTGGTCATCACCTTGCCAGCAGGTTGGTACCACTGCGCACCTCACACACCCTCCACTGACAACCAAACATCCTACACTGAATAGGCGTGCGTACGCAAATAGCAGATGTATGGAACCAATCAGATTAACGTGATGCTGTCGGCAGCTAGATCGGTTACTGCTGCTACAATGGCAGGTTATTTTGAACGTGGTGTTATAGTCGGCGCACGAGAGATGGGACATATCATCTCCGAGGTAGCGGTAACGTTTGGATGTTCGCGTACGACCATTTCACGAGTGTGCCGTGAATATCGGGAATCCGGTAAAACATCACATCTTCGACATCGCTGCGGCCGGAAGAAGATCGTAAAAAAAACGGGACAAACGACGACTGACGAGAATCAGTAAACTTGACTGACGTGCAACCCTTTCTCAAATTGGCGCAGATTGGATTTGTGGACTGCCCTGCAGGATTGATGGTGTGAATTGTCTCCTGCATACCTTCAGACATTAGTCGAGACCATGCCATGTCGTCTTGCGGCACTTCTGCGTGCTCGGGNGAATTGTCTCCTGCATACCTTCAGACATTAGTCGAGACCATGCCATGTCGTCTTGCGGCACTTCTGCGTGCTCGGGAGGCCCTACACGATATTAGGCAGGTGTACGAGTTTTTTTTGGCTCTTCAGTGTATATCATCTGTCTGCAGCTCTGCTCTTACCACTGGGTAGCCGTCTGATCCAGGTCCTGTAAGCTAGGTCTTGTTGGCCACGCTATTCTCCATATCACCGAATTGAAGATTCTCCCTTCATTAGGCTCAATTTTCTTCTTTTGACACAACGCCAGGTTAGTGTAGTAGTGAGCCCTTATTTTCGNATTCTCCCTTCATTAGGCTCAATTTTCTTCTTTTGACACAACGCCAGGTTAGTGTAGTAGTGAGCCCTTATTTTCGTATCCAAAATAAACTTAGGTGTCGAAAATATTAGATGGTGTTAAAATATCTAATGCGCGAACACATTTCAAATACAGCACAAATTAATAAAATCGCAAATTTGTCTTTCCCACAAATGCTTTCAAGTATACGACAGAATTTAACTACAAATTCATCTACATTCATTTGCAGCATTGATTTTCTCATTGCTTCCACATGTATGGGTGGCAAGCCGACTGCCTTCTTGCTTAACTAGGCGATCTGTTTGTGCATTATTAATTACAGACTTAGACACAACAGCATGCAAAATGGTTTATTTATAAATTGATAAATATATACCAGTTTCCCGATTGTAATCCTCTGCCCTTAAGATTTCACCTAATTTGGGTGAGTAAAGGAATTATGGGGACTTTGGCACATCGGCATATGGGACCGGAGCGTTGGAGCTGTTCGTGCTCTTTCATTCCGGTCCTCCGGTGGCCATCTTATCAGCTATATTGGATGTCGGTGACCTTGACCCAGGTGACCTTTAAAGTAAAAATCCAAAAAAAATTCAAAATATCCACCATATTGGTCGGTGCAGTCCACCATCTTGGTAGCTGCAGTCCACCATATTGGTCGGTGCAGTCCGACATTTTGGTAGGCGTCATAACCACGATCCACAATATTGTTTTTGTTCGTTTTTAATTGTTTTTACATTACTGGAGTTTGTCTTTATTTACCCACCAAACGAGTTATCAATTTAGCCACCGGGTGGAAGCCATATTTGTTTATGTTTTTAAAGTATAGGTTGCGCTGTCGGCGCCCTCCATATTGGATTCTATTTTCAACATCTAGGTGGTGCTATTTTCTCGATTTCGTCACCAGGTGGCAGCCCTATTAGATTATATTTTTTTAAATATAGGTGGTGCTGTCTGCACCCTCCATGTTAAATTCTATTTTCAACAAATAGGTGGTATTAATTTCTTGATTTCACTGCCAGGCGAGCTGCGGTACCCGCTCATTCTGTTGATTTAGCCACAGAGTGAGCTGTCGGCATTCATATTTATAGTCATAGGAACATCTGTAATTATTCATTGCTATTCTAAAAAAATTTCCAATCATTAGTTTACTCACAAGCATAAATTAATAAATCGTTTTTTTTNATTATTCATTGCTATTCTAAAAAAATTTCCAATCATTAGTTTACTCACAAGCATAAATTAATAAATCGTTTTTTTTGTATTAAGATCTTTAACTAAGCCCAACCAAAAACATTTTTTGTTTTAATGCTAATTAAATTACCACTGNTTTTTTTTGTATTAAGATCTTTAACTAAGCCCAACCAAAAACATTTTTTGTTTTAATGCTAATTAAATTACCACTGAAATTGAGTATTTATTCTGTTACCCTCACCCCACCACTTTAGTCCAACCAATTATTCACCATCGCTTAATGCCTTGTCACTACCGCTCTTGTTTTCAGCATTGTCCACCAGAGTGTGCTAGTGTGGGGAAAGTATTTCATGGGAACAGTGTCGACACTCGGCATAGTTTCTCGTCTGATGCCAGAGGTGACAGATCGCTTTCTCACCCTTCGTCATTTAGCATTCTGACTGGCAAGTTCAGGTATTTAATACCATCAGGTCACGGGATATTATCAAGAGTGCACGTAAAACGCATACATTTTTCCGCGAAATTAAACATTTGTTCAAATTTGGAGTATCGGTTCGGGCCAGCTAGTCTCTGGAGGAATATGCAACCTCATAAATACGGCAGTAGAACTTAGTTATTTTAAATGTTATATATTTACCATCGATCTAATTTGCAATGCCGTTACCTCAGTACCCGTGCCGCTACTGCAACACTTTGTTTGCATTCACCAAATGTACTCGAAGACACGAAAAGTATGGATGTTCGAATAATGCAGATAGAGTGGCATGTAAATGTGGAAACTGCGGCATGGCATTTGCTAAGTGCGATAACTTGCAGATGCATGGAAAAAAAAATCCTGCGTATCTGTAGGACCTTCACTTGCCAAAATCCGTCGTGTACAATCTCGCCAAGTTGTGGGAGGGGACTTGCTTGTATTTTGCAAATTGGTGTTGTCTTGACGAGGAGACTTGCTGTTTACTGCTTGCACGTGCGCCATGGTTTACCGCCGACTCGAGGGAGCCATGTTTTGACAGTTGCACAGTTTGCGCTCGTTATTGTGAACTCCGCGTTGTGAAACGGCGCTGTCACTGGCCTGGCCAGCCTTCGCCTCACGGAAATGCTTGGTCAGCTGTCCCCACCAGCGTGCACGCACGCGTTTTCAAAACCCTGTTTTAGTAGGTAAGCGGGGCTTTTCGTCCTGGGGACGCCGCACCGTGGCGACGGGAGCCCGCTACGAGCAGAGACACATTGCCTAAGGGCGGGCTTTTGACCAGCCCTGGGTCCCGTCGAGATGTACGTGTGAGTAGTTACTGTGGTGGGATCGATCCAGTTTATTTCTAAGTTAAATTAGTTTATAGTCCGTTAATGGCTCGATACCTGGAGGCAGGGACAGCCGAAGTGGGCTAAGATCGTCTTGTTTCACTTTCGCCCTGCGAGAGTTCTCTCATGTGTAGTAGGTTTATTTTCTGATAGTTTTTAAGCTATGTCACGCCCTTCTGACTCGTACGCTCAGTTACGTGATTTTCTGCACAACTCTCGGATTGCAATGCGAAGGTAGGAATTTAACTTGAAGGTTTTAAAAGCTTCATTAAGCCAGTCAAAGCCTAACGGAAGTTCACGTGTGTTGCCCGTTGAATAATTTAATTTAATTGGCAGTGAAGTTTCCAAATTGTTATTCGTGGACATTTCCTGATTAATTGGTTTTGTTTGATTTTTATTATCACAGCACTCAGTCCCTAACAAATTTTTATAAATACAGTTATGCATCAAGTTTAAATTATTATGATAATTGAAATGTTTAATCTCTATAAATTTCTGTCTGGCTATTAATTATTTAATTTAATTTAGTCGAACCCCCCCCCTCCCCCCGTGGTTATCTCTCGTATACCTTTACAGTATAGAAGAATGCTAAGTGATTAAGATTAGAGTGAGGGTTTTCCTAACGTCCAGACTCCCTCCCCCCACCCCCACAACAACTGGGTCTCTAAATGTCCCTCGACATGACAATATATGTGTATTTGTGTTATAAAAGCGGCCTGCTTGCATTCATGACGTTCTTGTGGTGGGTGGAGCTCTCCTAGTCTTGCCTCGCACTCCGCCCTACAGTTAACCGAGGTTGTGTGGCACCAGAAGTCCGAGGACACAAGAAGTCTGAAGTAGCGGGGTTGTTGCAGTTGCTGAGCTGAGGGACCTGGAGGTGTCCCACTTGGAAGACAGGCACTTCGCGGCGTCCTGGCACGTGGTGGGCGACGACGCCTGTGTCGAGGAGTACCGCGTGTGCTGGTGGCCCGAGGGACTGAGGGAGCAGTGCGACCACACCAACATGAGCAGCTACAACTTTGCCGACGTCACACTGGACGCCTGCGCCAACTACACGGTCACTGTCGCCGCACTCCTGCTGGGCGACGACACATCCCGCAACGCGACCGCCTACTTCCGCACAGGTAGCGAGCGTCCTATAGCTGAGTATATACACTATCTAATCACATTATTATGGCCATCTGCTACAAGTGCCATCTACGGCGCGTAACCCATGACGTATGACCCGTGACGTGGGCTGGTGAAGCGGGTATATAATGTGACTGACAGGCTGGCTGTACACAGAGCGCTTCATGCTGTCATGGGTAAGGGAAGCGTTTTAACCGAGTTGCAAAAGGGATGATTATCGACTTTCGGTACAAGGTGATAGGGGGAGGGAGGACATTTCAGAAACAGCGATGTTTGTGAACTGTTCACGTGCCTCTGGTAAAGGTATATCGTGAGTAGACGAATTGCGCCATTCGGAATAACCGTCGTGGAAACTGCGAAGCTCCACGACCCATTGTTGTCCCAGGTGAACGCCTCATCTCCGAATAGAACTCAATTCCCTCCCCTTAAACTGCATGCAGCCCAGCAGTTTACAAACTCCAGGGCGTTCCTGAGCTCCTGATATCAGCAGAAAAATTTCTCGCTCGAGATGCACCCTATCTGGATAAAATTAATAAATACATATATATATATATATATAAGGAGATGAGGAATGCCCTGGAGGTTTGCGAAATGCTGGCATGCAGTTTAAGGACGACATAATTGAGTTTCATTCGGAGATGAGACGTTTAGGCCTACTACCATCTTAGCTTTGAGGAACTTCATTAAATTAAATTGCACCCATGTGAAGGAAAATTGGCTAATTAATTATTTCAGTAAAGTTTTGTTCTAATACGATAAATGTAGTTATAAAGTAATAAATCGTTATTTTAAGAATCGCTGCAAGTGGCGCCTAATTTATAGGCAACCAGCTACACGCAGATATTCAGACATTGAGAATCTTGGCATTTTGATATCAGGAACTCATGCCAGCTTCAGAGGTAACCACCACGCACCCAGGATTAAATATTCACTTCTTCAGCAAACAGATGTGAGAATTCGTCGATAATGTTGGAGTTTAGGAAAATAAACCAAGGTGATCTTTCTCGTTTATTATAAACTTTCTAATCAATAAATAATAGCACATTGTAAAGTCTTGTTATGGTATTTAAGAAAGGTGGTGCCCAGAAACCTGCCGGCCACACACAGTAAATTCACGTATATATCAGAATCCCATGGACCGGATGGATGTAGACTGAGTGAACAAACATTCCATGTTGTATAAAGACATCATAATTGCTTCGGTATCTTCTAAATATGTTTATTTCTAAAAAATTATGCCTCCTTATTATTACAGTTTCTCATTGCATTATGCTTCAGTGTACTTTCTGTTTTATTATTTTTATTACGAATTGGTTGTGTATTACAAAACGAGGTAACTTGTAAAAATAATACTCTGTGTAAGCATATTGTTATTGGGTATACAAAAACTATTTTATTTCTTTAAAAAGGAAGAAAAAATAGAAGTGATTTAGTCCAGAGTTAAATGTTTTATAGGTGTGAGCAAATTTATTTGCAAACTTTAACTGGGAAAAAAATAAGCCTACCTTTGCAGCTACTGATGATATTAATTTTAGCTCAAACAAATAATTCCCTATATAACACGATAAATTATATTCAAATAAAACCAGCATTTATTTTCTCTGGATACAATTGCAGGTACGTTTCCTCTTGTACTCGAGGAGAAACGAAGTATGTTTTAGAGAAGATTCTGTTAAGAAAAAGTTACATCTACATTTATTTATTTTTTACAACTTTTTCCGAAAAAAGAAACAAAAATTGGTAATTTAAATGCCGTGACATTCTCGCCTTACCATCGCTACTATCCAAACACACATCGAGTTGTTTTTGCTAGGAAGTGTAATTTCATTAATATTTTGATTCAATATAATTTACTGTACAATAATATTCAGGAGAAAGTATACAATTTAAGATAATTTATAAAATCGAGAGAGTGGACTCATCAAGATATAAGGATATTTTCACACTTCTATAACTTCCCCGTGCTGTTCAAGATATATGTTGAGTTCATTTTACCCTTGTGGTTCGTATTTAAACTCGCGATTCATTAAATTAAATATATACAAATTCAAGCGTTCTCCCAGATGACAGCTGCTATAACGATAATGATTCGTCGTCAGAATGTCAGGGAAAACGCGCTAGATGCACCCGCGCTCTTGTTACTACCTCTTATGCTGTCATGAGCTCTTGATATCATGACGCCAAGATTCTCAATGTCCGAATTCGTGTGTACTCGAGTGCACTCAGTGTAACAATATTTTGCTTAAGAACTATTCCATACTGGACATTTCCAACATGCTTTTTTTTCTCCCTGTTTTTATTCATAATAATTAAAAACGAAACATAATTTATAGATAAAGATAAGTAAAGGTCAATTTCACCAACAATAAGGTACTTCTGTTTTAACAAAATTATAATACGCTCGTGGTACATGACAATAGGGGGGGANATATATAGGGGGGGAAAAAAACCAAGTTCGTCATACATGGAGTAATTTTTTTTTTTTAAGGTTTGATCCAAAAAGTGTGAAGAAACTGCGAATAGGTATATTAGTATGGCCGAACACATGGTTTAAATCGCATTGGTCGTGGTAACGAAACTCATACTCTGTCGACATGAAGAACGGTAATCTTGAAAGTGTTCCTTATTGCAGCACCTCTGAGCGTTTTAAGATAGGCCCGAGCGGATTTTCTGAAAGATAGGCATGTTCTCTGTGATGATTTTGTTATTGTGAACGTCTGGGTGCTGTGTCGCGGGGTGATCCAGGGCCGGACAACGTCGGCGACGTGAATGTGAGTGAAGTGACGACCAGCAGTGCGCTGGTGACGTGGCAGCCATCGCCGTCCAGCTGCGCCGACCACTACGTCCTCGCCTGG
>NQII01008863.1:35560-53135 GCA_002778355.1 Clitarchus hookeri | reverse complement strand
GGGGGGCTATTTCCGCTGTATGTTCAGTTCAGTAGTGACAGCGGCCGGGAGCGGTTGAGCGAGAACTACTCCAAGTGTGCATATTATCTGTCGAAAAACATAAGTCGCGCTACGCGGTATTTAACAGCGCGGTAGTAGAGAGCGATGCTAACAGTTTGGTATGTGTAGCGCCAGCAGTGTCACGTGGTTTCACACCCCCCCCCCTCCACCAGCGGTGAGCGTTCGGGAGAGCCCTCCCCTACTCTGCCTGTTCTACCTTCCCTCCTTCCCTGCGCGGTGGTTATTTCTCATTTGAACTTTACTCTATGGACCCATGGGTGGCAAGGAGGAGGAGGGAGGAATGGGTGTGATCGCTCTCACCCCAGAAGCCCAATTCGTCCAAAAAAAAATTAACTGCAAAAACGGTATTATATCTAATCATCAAATCTTCCAGTGTAAACAAACCTTAGGGGAATTAAAAATTATCAAATTTTAAAGTGTTGTGAACTGTAACATTGTATGGTCGGTTCCACGCACGAGTGTACTTTTTTGACAGTAGATACTGAAGGTAATCGTGTATGCAGTTGTTTCCGTGGAAATAGCAGTACCTCCCTGTAACCATGGATACAGTTTATAACAACATACTTAGCTTACTGTCACTCTTGTCCAGTATGTCAAAGCGAAACAAATCGTCATGGAAACAACTACACACAGAACTGCATTTAAAAGTGTGAAAATAAGTGCACTTGTTTGTCGACTAGACTATACCTATGGTAATAATAATATCGTCTTTATTTATGTGACGAAGTTAAGACCATATGGCCTTGTCTACCACTTAACCACAGATTAAAATTAATATTTTCTTCAGATAATAAGTAATATTCTAATTACAAAATAAAGTTTTCGCTTCGTCAATGCAAAAACAGTAAAAATCAATTAATTAATTTTGCTAACCTAACAGAACAGACAATATAAAATATTTATAAATGCACCTGACAAAATAATAGTTTTACAAATGCAACTTTAAATTACAATTTTACAGAAAAAAAGCACATAAAACATTATGCTGTAAGGAGATTACAAAAAAAATTACGTATGTATTCATTTTTTACAACTATCCATACACACACACACNAAATTACAATTTTACAGAAAAAAAGCACATAAAACATTATGCTGTAAGGAGATTACAAAAAAAATTACGTATGTATTCATTTTTTACAACTATCCATACACACACACACACTCGCCCACCAACACACACGCATATACATAAATATGCATTACGTTTGCATGAAGCGGCAAAAAAAAAAAAAGAGTGAAATTTATTCGGTTCCTTTGGCATTTGCTGATGACATAAATTTCAGAACAGTCATTCCGGAAATTGTAAATGATGAGCCCGACACACGTCTGGGCAAGTCTCACAGGGTGCAAGCGGAGTTATTATCGCAAGGGNGTAACAGTGCGCTGTACTGTGCTAACTAGATACGTAACAGTGCGCTGTACTGTGCTAACTAGATACGTAACAGTGCGCTGTACTGTGCTAACTAGATACGTAACAGTGCGCTGTACTGTGCAAACTAGATACGTAACAGTGCGCTGTACTGTGCAAACTAGATACGTAACAGTGCGCTGTACTGTGCTAACTAGATACGTAACAGTGCGCTGTACTGTGCTAACTAGATACGTAACAGTGCGCTGTACTGTGCAAACTAGATACGTAACAGTGCGCTGTACTGTGCAAACTAGATACGTAACAGTGCGCTGTACTGTGCTAACTAGATACGTAACAGTGCGCTGTACTGTGCTAACTAGATACGTAACAGTGCGCTGTACTGTGCAAACTAGATACGTAACAGTGCGCTGTACTGTGCTAACTAGATACGTAACAGTGCGCTGTACTGTGCTAACTAGATACGTAACAGTGCGCTGTACTGTGCTAACTAGATACGTAACAGTGCGCTGTACTGTGCTAACTAGATACGTAACAGTGCGCTGTACTGTGCTAACTAGATACGTAACAGTGCGCTGTACTGTGCTAACTAGATACGTAACAGTGCGCTGTACTGTGCTAACTAGATACGTAACAGTGCGCTGTACTGTGCTAACTAGATACGTAACAGTGCGCTGTACTGTGCAAACTAGATACGTAACAGTGCGCTGTACTGTGCTAACTAGATACGTAACAGTGCGCTGTACTGTGCTAACTAGATACGTAACAGTGCGCTGTACTGTGCTAACTAGATACGTAACAGTGCGCTGTACTGTGCAAACTAGATACGTAACAGTGCGCTGTACTGTGCTAACTAGATACGTAACAGTGCGCTGTACTGTGCTAACTAGGTACGTAACAGTGCGCTGTACTGTGCTATCTAGATACGTAACAGTGCGATATTTCTTTAGACACTATGAAAGCGCACAGATTAAACTACGTCTCTATGGTTGTACTTTACCACGTAGGGAGACAGAGCAAGCAAGCTCTAAAAATGCAATTTTGTACCATTTCCCCCTTTTTTTTCTTTTCGAATACACTTAATATAATAACAGTAAAAAAAAATCTCAGATAATTGTGTACCGTAGCACAAATAATACAAAGACGATGCCACTTTCAAGCTCAGTAATTTCGGAATATTTTACAAGTCAGCAGCACCTTAGGATTGTACATTTGCATTGAACATTTACAAAAAATTTGACATACAAAATTTTAAACACCATATGCTCACAATGCAAAAAAATATACTTTAAAATATTCGTACAAATATATTAAATTGCTCTTTCCGAAGTATTGCATAGCTCAAAAGTACAACAGATATTTAACTGTCAAACAAGCCAAGTAGTGTAAAACGTTTCAAAAAATATAAAAAAGTAACTCTGTTTACAAGAAATACTTCAAACACTCATACAAAAGATTAAATTGCTGCGTAATTGCTTATTCAGTAGTATTACGTTACTCCAAGATATACAATACATTTTAATTGAAAAAAAGAGCAGAGTTATATTAACACATTTCTAAATATAAATACTTAAATTGATGACTACATAAATTCAAGAATAATTTGTATTTAAACAATATATATTAATGTCGGGGGGAAGAACATCCAACATGGTATGAGCTCTGGCTTTCACGCCAACAATTATGGCGGACTGCACCTACCAACATGGCCCATCATCACCCCCGCCTACCAAGATGGCGGATGGATCAGAGATCCTATGCACGACGCATGCACCAAAACCGACATATTTACACTAGTGCCGTTGAAAATTAGGAATTTAACCTGGTTGTTTGCAAAATGTTAGAAAACATGTTTTCTCAAGAGCTGTTAGCCTGAGAAAGTTATAGCATGGCAACGGGGGAGGGGGGTAGGGGGGTTTGTTTCTTTAACCCACTCAGACCGAGTGTACACAGTTGAGTACATTACGCAGGTGTAGGTAAATCTTGGTCTGTACTGCACACTGCGAAGCTCAATGACCAATGATCTTACCTGTGGGTAAATTATTCGCAAACCATATTACTTGTCTTGGTCATAATTGGTATATATTACTGCAGTCCGAAAATATAGCTTACGGCTCATTAGGTTTTTACTACGATACAAGTGTTGTGTCTACTTAAGAACACGTATCATACTTTTTTTATTAGCAATTTATAACATGGCTGGTACCCCTTAATTTCCGCCAAATGTTCACAGATGGCAGATATCAAATATGGCTAACGCTATCCACACGATTTTTTTTTTTTTAAACTCGCGTTGTTTCCAAAACTTTGCCTTACTAATCGACTTGTGGTCATAGGCCATTTTATATTTTCTACCTAATGTTACGTAACAAATCTTTCCCAGTAAGTCTTAACCCGGAGTTCGGAATAATGTTGTGTGGTTGGGGGAACTGTCGTCNATGATCTTACCTGTGGGTAAATTATTCGCAAACCATATTACTTGTCTTGGTCATAATTGGTATATATTACTGCAGTTCGAAAATATAGCTTACGGCTCATTAGGTTTTTACTACGATACAAGTGTTGTGTCTACTTAAGAACACGTATCATTCTTTTTTTTTATTAGTAATTTATAACATGGCTGGTACCCCTTAATTTCCGCCAAATGTTCACAGATGGCAGATATCAAATATGGCTAACGCTATCCACACGATTTTTTTTTTTTTTAAACTCGCGTTGTTTCCAAAACTTTGCCTTACTAATCGACTTGTGGTCATAGGCCATTTTATATTTTCTACCTAATGGNAATTTCCGCCAAATGTTCACAGATGGCAGATATCAAATATGGCTAACGCTATCCACACGATTTTTTTTTTTTTAAACTCGCGTTGTTTCCAAAACTTTGCCTTACTAATCGACTTGTGGTCATAGGCCATTTTATATTTTCTACCTAATGTTACGTAACAAATCTTTCCCAGTAAGTCTTAACCCGGAGTTCGGAATAATGTTGTGTGGTTGGGGGAACTGTCGTCAAATCGACCCATAATGAGCGGGCAGAAGAACACAAATGCCGTATTTATGAAGGCGGGAAATTATGTTATAATATAAAAATAAAAAGTTGAAAATTGACTATGTTAAAATGCAAATTTAAAAGCTCGTCGTTAAGCTTGATTGAAAAACTAAATATAAGACTACATAAGACGTCAAATACCAGTTTCTCTGAGAAGTTACGGAATAAATGTCTTACGCGATTTTTTAAATAAAATGAACTGAAATCTTTCCAGAATTTCTTAAATACGATATAATTTAACGCAATAATTAAGTAGTTGATAAAAACAATTGAAGAGATAACTTTCACTTGACAGATAAGCGGTATTGCTTTATCGATATGAAATAACGATGTAGTAATATTATAAGTTCAGACGAGGAGTTCTCTTGCGTAACAGCATTCAACAATA
The DNA here is from genome assembly GCA_002778355.1 of Clitarchus hookeri. NCBI lineage: Eukaryota > Metazoa > Arthropoda > Insecta > Phasmatodea > Phasmatidae > Clitarchus > Clitarchus hookeri. Next base: position 48,266 of record NQII01008863.1, on the reverse strand, counting down.
GATAGGCCATCTGATACAACAATACATGAGACCGTCTGATACAACAATATATGAGGCCGTCTTACAGACAATAATATACGTAATGGTAAACAGAGTAAAGTCTAATATTGTACTAACAGTACTATTGATACAAGTGCTAAGTTTTGTTATCTGTGAGCCGTCAGGAATTAACGTTGCTATTAATGTAATATGCTCTTATGCTATTAACGTAACTGTAATAGTAATACTTTTGTAACAACATTACATCCTTAGTGTACTGTTNTAACAACATTACAACCTTAGTGTACTGTCAACCTTAAGGCGGTGCTTATGTTGCGGCGAAATAAATTTTGAGTTGAACTGATGTTAACATGCGTATTAAAATTTTCTTGTATTGCCTTTGCATTAAAAAACATTACGAAGCAAAATAAGTTAAGTACAATTGTTTAGTCACAAAATAAATATCACCTATGAAGAAAATGTTACGGCAAGGAGCAGAATCCTACCAATGCCTTGTTCGCATGATGATCTCTACTTCACGAAGTCCATTGTCCTACTAATTGCTCTATTGTGGCTCATTTCGTTTAATGTCGTGGGTATTCTACAACATATAACGATAAACAGCAGTACTCTTTCGTTGTGTGGAAATACTTTATATTCTAGAAATGTATGCATATTTGGCACATGTAAACTTCTTTGCAAGATTTGAAAGTTGAACAATGTTGCATTAAGTTCTCATTTAAAATTTTAATATGGTGGTTTAATTTTACGAGGTTATTACTGTACACTAGCATCCGCATATTACATTGTTTAATAATTGTAAACTGGTATTGACTGGAATTTACTTTAATGTTCCAGTAATTGTTATGTTTAGTGTAATACAACATTTGGTCGCAACAACATTACTTAGAGGCTTTGTTAACATCAACTGTTACACAGGATATTGGCATTAAAGTAGTATAAAACTTCGTAAATTGTTAACATTAAGACTGCTCACGGTAAAAGAGCACTTTTGAAAGCCCTGCTCAAGATCTTCTTGAATGCACTATAGGTATTCTTCCACCGCATGTAAAATTAACATTGCCGTGGGCCTGAACACTTTATCCTTGGGTCGGTCAAGTGAAACCGTGAAATTATTATAGAAGTAAATTTCTACAAATTTGCTTATTCTTGCACTTACATGAGTATCCGTTAATACGCACACAAATAGAAGCAGTAACATTTTTCAAAGGTTGCTTCCAAAAGTGCTCACTTAATCGTGAACAGTCTTTACTAACTTGCTGTCACAACATTGTTAGTTTTACTACAACATAATCTTCCGAAGAAACGGCCCAGTAGTATGTTTTTTGTTCCAACAACATAAGACTTTTTTTCTGTGTATTATCTTCGAGTTTGATTTGTTCACGCGAGAAATACAGACCTCAGTAAAGGTTTTGCAAAAACCGGGATTACCAAGTTACAATGTTGCTCACTGTCCAAGAGAAAGTATAGGATGGAAATACACACTGTACAGAATACCTCGTGCGTCGTTCTGAAGTCTCTTTGTATCGCACCTACTGGTCCAGCAAACATTCTTGAGTGAGTAGAGATATTTGTGCAGCTCTTAAAATCGAGGTCTTGAGAGCCGAAGAGGGTGAAGCGAGGTGAGTAGGAAGCAGCGCTGGAATGCAAGGGCGGGGAAAACGGGATATCCCCGAGAAAACCCACCGATCCCACATGTGAAAATCCGGGGCGACCCCACAGGGAATTGAACCCGGTTTACCTTGGTGGGTGGCGAGTAGTCTAGCCACTACACAACCGCGGCCCCTGCGAACATCCTTCCTGTACTACCAAATTACAGGGGGTGCGAAACCTTTTTTGAGGTGTATGTTGTGGCTTATTAGCAGGGACTTATGACCGTCACGAAAAATAGTTCCGCGTAGGTTAGATTTTAATACCCTTCGTACACACTTGCAGTTTTATTTTGGTTATTGGCCTCGTGTCTTTGTGCGAATATATTGCGGTACTTCACTCTGCCAATCAGAACTATGTTTTGCGTTACTGAACGTCTGTGAATCCCGGCAATGCTCCTAAGACACGCANCTTCACTCTGCCAATCAGAACTATGTTTTGCGTTACTGAACGTCTGTGAATCCCGGCAATGCTCCTAAGACACGCAAAACGTAAAACCGTCCAGTCGCCACAGTGGATGTGAGCTAAACACATTTACAATACGACTTGGCAGCAAATCTTTAAGCGGAAATCAGATGTTCATACTGAGACGAGTTTTATCCTATTTCGGTGATCGGTGGTGTTTACCCTCTCAGACCCACTTTAATTTACGCTCCCCCGTTTTGTAAACAAAAATAAATTATGATTCGTGCTGTACTTAAGTCCAGACAATACTTGTTTCGTTGTTACAGCCAATGAGCTGTGGGCTATATGTTTAGCTACAGTCATATTAACCAATTTNCTTCACTCTGCCAATCAGAACTATGTTTTGCGTTACTGAACGTCTGTGAATCCCGGCAATGCTCCTAAGACACGCAGCACGTAAAACCGTCCAGTCGCCACAGTGGATGTGAGCTAAACACATTTACAATACGACTTGGCAGCAAATCTTTAAGCGGAAATCAGATGTTCATACTGAGACGAGTTTTATCCTATTTCGGTGATCGGTGGTGTTTACCCTCTCAGACCCACTTCAATTTACGCTCCCCCGTTTTGTAAACAAAAATAAATTATGATTCGTGCTGTACTTAAGTCGAGACAATACTTGTTTCGTTGTTACAGCCAATGAGCTGTGGGCTATATGTTTAGCTACAGTCATATTAACCAATTTTAACCTAGACCAGTAAAGCAGTTTGCGAATAATTTACCCACAGTTAGGATCATTGGCCATTGAGCTTCGCAATGTGCAGTACAGACCAAAAATTACCTTCACGTGCGTTATGTACAAAATTGTGTTCACTGAATCTGAATCGGTAAATAAAGACAAAAATAACCATGGCAACAAAATACTCCTGTACTCTAAAAGTATTTATGTCTGAATATCAAATTACAAATTTTGGAAAGTGAACAGTTTGGACATTTAATTATGCATTATAGGTTTTATAGTTATACAATTTTAACTTGTCGTGGGACTTTTAAAACTTAAAACTCTTATTGAGATAAAAAAAAATTTTTTAACCTTAAATACTCTATTTTCTGCTTCAAGATAATTTCCTGACATAAATGTAAAATTCGTTTATTCACAGAGAAACGCGAATTTCCTCGACGCAAAATTTTTACTGCCGAAATTTTGATAAACTGAACATTGACCATGTTTTATGCTCTAAACATATTTCGTGTCTGCTCTTCTGAAGAAATATTTTAAGTGATAAATTCTTACTATCATTAAGAAGCCACGGGGGATAGTGGATGACATACTGCAAAGTGGCAGAAAATAGCTTCACCTCGCTCAAATAAAACCTTTGATCCTTTCTTCGTTGTAAAAATATTGATAAAAATTGTCCCGCTCATAAGGAAGTAAATAATGTTAGCATGTACAAGATAATTGTGTGATTTTTTAACGCACGCTATAAAAAGGCAGCATTCCCTTACTGTGTAAGTAAAATTATTCAAAAAGATAAAGAAAAATTACACCACACATATGAGAATATTTCCCACAACTAATGGAAAATTACTCAATTACGATAAGAAAAAAAAACACACTATAGCTGTAATTTACTTACAGGGTTCGTCAACTAGCATAAAAGAAAGTCCTAATTTTAGTTGTTATTATCTACGAAATTCTCAAGGTCTTATCGTCAAATACGACTTGTTGAGTTTTATTTCTGTGTTAGCCGGTTGCACACTTATTAACGTAACTATGCACATTAGAAATATCAGTTAAAACTCAAAAATGTTTTAAATAAACGGGAATTTACACATGTCATAATTAAAGGAGCAAAAATTCACTAGACAAAAAAAATCATCAATATATTTTTTCCAAAATGGTTCTCGGTGTTACTTTCAACTTTCGGTTAGTAAACTGTAAATTAAAATCAATTAATGTAATTTAAATCCGAAATAGTTTTATTCAAAGGGATTACTTTCAACAAAAAATTTTCGCGAGGTTCTTGATTAATAATTGGGCTGAACAACTTACTTACTGCTCATACTAAGTACTGCATTATTTTGTTTTACAATGTTGTCGTAGTTTTAATTAATGCGTTTCAAGTGACGCTTTGTACGTATTTATTTCGTAGTTATAAAAGACTCATGATAAAAAATTTGTTAATACAAATTTGGAAATCCTTACCAACATTTAAACACCCAGTCCAAAAAAAAATTAGTGTTTCTTGGCGTGTAATTCTACACGTTCGACAATTTAAAAAAAATTATAGTCGCAATCTGTAAATTAGTTTTAGATAAGTGTGGCTAGATACCAACCTAACTTATATCCTAGTACATGACAGGCTGGTTATTTAGCATAGTTGAGCTTTTAGACCACTTTCACTTGCACGTTCTCGTTTTAACTGAGTAGAATGGAGGTCTTGATCAAAATAAAAGAACTAATAAAATTTTCTACTCATTTATATTGAGAAAAATACGCACAGCTAATATTTACAGCATAAAACTACCTATCTCCACTATTAACACTTCTTATTCTCAGTAAGCGCAGTATTTAATACCGATCTCACACCTTATTTCAGTACTTATCGACGATCATATTGGCTACAGTCACTTAATTCACGCTTACTGTTTACGCATATTCAATCCAACTGTNCAGTACTTATCGACGATCATATTGGCTACAGTCACTTAATTCACGCTTACTGTTTACGCATATTCAATCCAACTGTCTATTGCCATCTATTGTCATCACTTCAAATGTCTTACACTCACACATCCAGTTCAGTAGTCCCGCCCGTCAGTCTCACCTTCACTGTACCGATGCTCGCAGTCCGCAGACTTCACTCGTCACTTCGCTGTCCGTGCACGCCTGGTGCTTAAGGCCGCACAAGGCTTCAGACTCCACACTGTCAACTAGGAGGACCGTCGCGCTTATATACGCCCACTGCCCCGACCCAGAATGTTCNAGGCTTCAGACTCCACACTGTCAACTAGGAGGACCGTCGCGCTTATATACGCCCACTGCCCCGACCCAGAATGTTCCCCGCACCACAAGTCGTGCTGAAGAGGGCAATGGTGATGACCAGAACATTCTTACAACGATAACCCCAGGCATTCAACAGACAAGGATGGGAAGTGTAACGAGTCNAATGGTGATGACCAGAACATTCTTACAACGATAACCCCAGGCATTCAACAGACAAGGATGGGAAGTGTAACGAGTCGTGATAGGCTTACCGGGCTTGTAAGCACAAAGACAAAGGCGCCGCCCGCCAATCTGCGCTCTCCCCTCTGGTTACCTGTGATGCTCTTGACGTATTGTGCTTCGCACTTTCGAGCGAGATGGGACAAGGGAAGTGATGAAGAGCGGTGGCGTGTAACAATACATTCTACTAAGGTTTTTTAATTATGAAGTATTTACCTTTACGAATGTATATGTAGTTTTACAGTGTAAAGAAACACAACAGATACTCTTTCATACAAGTACCAAAAGTATTGCCAATTAAAAGTGGTTTTCATTATGTCAGTGCTGACCTCCCGTGGCGCAGTCAATTGGTGCGCCACCACTCTAGGGTGCGGGAGGTTCTGCGTTAGAATCCCAGGGAAGGTATAGGGGTTAGTTTTAGTTAGGTCATAAGTTAGCTTATAGGCCGTCCCCTGATAATCCCTCAGGCATAACACCGGGGCACGTTAATAAGCCATTTCCAATCCAATCCAATCCAGTATGTCAATAAAACTCTCGCTGTAGTGTGTAAAGAAGCAAGCTCCAGAAATAAATATAAATTTTATACTCGTGTTTTGGCTGGGACTCGAACCCAGACTCCCCACAACCGTTAGCTTGTGTGCCGTCCACTACACCACGGAGNACTCGTGTTTTGGCTGGGACTCGAACCCAGACTCCCCACAACCGTTAGCTTGTGTGCCGTCCACTACACCACGGAGTTTGACATAGTAAGCTCAGCTGCTTTGTAAAATTGCCGTAATGCGTTACTTATGAGCGTAAATAATATTGCATAAGTAGTTACGTATTCCTGACAGTAACTAATTTTCAAGTTATAATTAATCCCCAGTTCAATTTTGTATTCATTTTCTCGAAACGAAATTTTTTTTTTTTTTTCGCTTTATGCCTGCCATAAGGAATATTAACTTTAAAGCTTTATAACCGGGCGTATCGTTTCATCTCAGTCAACTTGCAGAATATAATGCAGAAATGATCTGCACACAACATATACAATTTATTTATCACACATTTGCGTGATACTTTAATGTCTTGTAGATGAATTTTGTTGCATAGTACAATTATCTTGCCTTTTTTGTAATGATAAGTCCCAGTTTTTTTTTTACAGTTCTGTCGAAAGAACGGATAACAATAGTTGATTTCCTATCGAGGCTATTCTATTATATTTGANTTTTTTTTTTACAGTTCTGTCGAAAGAACGGATAACAATAGTTGATTTCCTATCGAGGCTATTCTATTATATTTGAACGGCCTGATAAAAAATTATCACCAGAAGGTTTTCATGGCCGCTTGTTTCATAGACGGCCAATCGCGTTGCCTGGAACTCAGTTCCAATTGGAGATTGCGTTTGAACCAGAACGTTAAAATCTCTCTTCAGGACAGTTATTGGCGCAAACTCCCCTTTAAAACATGTAAAATTAAAGACATGAATTTTTTTTTTCCAAACGTTGATTTTAAAAATGTTGCGCTAACCTCGTATCAGCTATACAAAGTATTTAACATAAACACATAGAGTAAAATTTATTTGTACGTGTAATTTGACGTTTCCTTTTAAAATTGCATGATATAATAGGTTATACATCACGTGTTTCTGAAATATGGCGACAATTTTCGACAGGTAAATTCCTTACGAAAATGTAGGACGAAAATGTATACTGGTACAATTAATGCCCACAAAATTTGAGTTTTAAAATGTGTTTAGTTGAAAATAAAATTGTGATTGAGCAACAAATCGGTGATTGGTGATTAGTATGAAGGAGTTCTTANAAATGTGTTTAGTTGAAAATAAAATTGTGATTGAGCAACAAATCGGTGATTGGTGATTAGTATGAAGGAGTTCTTATAACTCTAAATACGCGGTCAGTAATATCATCCATCCCTCTTCCTTTCGGAAATGGCTGTCGGCTCCTATGTTTGCATCAAACTTTGTAACCCCACGTTCTACGCAATTTGTAAAGACTATTTGCCAATCAGCGCGTATATTTAAAAAAAAGTAATCTTGTCTGAACACTTTCGGGTGAATCTTTTGTGAGATAATTCATGTTGAACTTTCAAAACACAACGTGTGTGTTATACCAGGTAGGCAAACCACAAACAGAGTAGGGAAACTTATATGAGGATTTTTATGGGAACACAACTCCCTTAATAATCACTTGACTAGAAAAGTGGTATTTACATTTTATTTTATATTTTAGTCACGAATACACTGCCAAAGTTTGTCCCATGTTCTATAAACACGTTGTATATAAGTTAATTACATATCTTGAACATATATTAACGCTATGGTGTTCAATTATGGTTTACAATTTCATGGACACCAACAGAGAAAAATGAAGAAAAGGTAATTTTACAGAATTGTTTTAACAAAGTATAAGAGTTAATATTTTACCAGAGTGATGTATCTCTGCGATTTATTTCTGAGGCAGCAAATTTTTTGTTATCGCGCCGCAAGATATTGTGCCAAATTAAAGCACCAATATTGCAAAATATTATCTAGGATTGCATCTTCTGTAGAATTTAATTGACTTATTAAGAGTTAATATTTGTCTTAGCCCCTCTTAAGAATTTTTATTCCTAAACTTCAGTTTTAGAGAAAAAATTAAAAATACATTTACTTTAAACTGTAGCAGCGAAAAAAAAAAATCGTTTGCCTATAGTTGATGGCCAATCGTAAGATTGTTTGATGTCTCTGAATTGTTGGTTCAAGTAGGGTAACCGGTGTTATATTCACGGTTACTTCAAACATTCCTGAAGCCATCCTAAAGTTATACTTCCCCAATATTCCTCCGTTTCAAGCAAACAAAGCTTAACCGAGTCTAGAAAATTACACCACAGGGAACACGCAGCACATTCGTACGCTCTCAATGCAATAATATTTTTGCATGAGACATATTTCTTACTTGGCATTTCCAACACGCCTATGTTATGTCTGCTCCAATTCATATTACTTATAAATGAAATACTATAATTTATAAATAAAATATAAGTGAAAGTTCAATCTAACCAAAAATAAGGTACTTCTATGTAAAGGATGTTGGACCCCAAGAAGTAAATTGTTTTATAATTCTACCAAACACTGTTCAACTCGTACGAATTGCATGTAACAACATTTTTCTCGAATAAAAAAATTTTTACACTGTCTATTTTTCGAAGAATTTTATGTAAAATACAAAATTGTTNACAACATTTTTCTCGAATAAAAAAATTTTTACACTGTCTATTTTTCGAAGAATTTTATGTAAAATACAAAATTGTTCTTTTTTTGTTGCAGCCGTCATAACAAATACTAAGTTGTAGAGATAAAAACAGTTTCAACATAAACTAGCGCCGTGGGCTACTGCTTGACATATACATAATCACCAAATAACAGTTCATATATATTTTTTAAAAGTGTTAAAATATGCAAAAAAAAAAATTATATTCAACATTTTGTTCATATGTGTGGCTCGCTTGGTAACTACGCATGCATCACGTGGTAGCCCATGAGATTAGTTAATTTTCCAAATTTTGTCATCTGTACAACTTAAGTTGGTATTTGTTATTATGACTGCAACAAAACAGAGGAATTTTGTAATTCACATCAAATTATTGAAAAATATATATATAAAGCGTAATTGTTTTTTGTTTGAGGAAAACGTCATCGCATACAATGCGTACAAGTAGAACAATGTTTGGCACAAAAATAACATTATTAATTTCTTGAGGTCCGACACCTCTCGTAGGCCTATAAAACGTGTGTGATGTANGTTTGGCACAAAAATAACATTATTAATTTCTTGAGGTCCGACACCTCTCGTAGGCCTATAAAACGTGTGTGATGTACGCCGTGTTTAAGAAATAAGCGAGCACGTCATACATAGAATGATTTTGTCAAAGGTTTGATTCAGAAAGTGTGGAGNTGCCGTGTTTAAGAAATAAGCGAGCACGTCATACATAGAATGATTATGTCAAAGGTTTGATTCAGAAAGTGTGGAGAACCCGCGAGTACCCAGCGTGTGTGTGTCTTTGTGCGACATTTGAGGGAAGCATAATTATAACTACAGTGTTTGATGTGTTGCAGCGAGCGGGACGTCGGCGGTGTTCAGAGGAAGACTGTCGCACATCGGACTTGCCACGAGCCTGCTGTTGTTCCAGCTGAAGTACACAGCAACGCTGTAACGCGGCGACAATAAACGTNGTCGGCGGTGTTCAGAGGAAGACTGTCGCACATCGGACTTGCCACGAGCCTGCTGTTGTTCCAGCTGAAGTACACAGCAACGCTGTAACGCGGCGACAATAAACGTGATCGAACTGTCAATGAATTGTTACTGACTTCTCCCTTGAAGAAAGTCCGAATGCTGGAACCATCGGCATTGTTCATCTATGAGCATCGCTTTGTGCTTGACCGTGCTTGTCGGGTTTTGACTGGTGGTTTTTTTTACGTGTAATTGACAGAGCCGGTGATAGCTCGTGGATTGCGTTTCGCTACTGAAACATGACAAATTATTATATAGACATAAATTATTTTATCATTTAAGGGTAACAAAGTTTTGGGAGTAGGACTCTGCATTAAGCAATAAGGATACAATCAANATAAATTATTTTATCATTTAAGGGTAACAAAGTTTTGGGAGTAGGACTCTGCATTAAGCAATAAGGATACAATCAAACGCATGACATACTTGTTGATATTTTTTTTGCGTCTCATATTTATTTTCTTAAAAATAACTTATTAGGGCAAATATTCACACACAAGTATATACGTATATATATGTCCACGAAAAAGCAATAATTACAGGCTGTAACTTATTTATTTCTCTAAGATATTTTTATTAATAAATGGCAAATATTTTCAGTACAAGTGACAAGTTATTTTTGTAACAGTATTTTTGTGTGTTATCACCCGTCGTTCAGAGTTCTTCTGAAGAACCGGTGATAAGGGAAGGCCTTTCATTCACCCGAAATACAGAAATAATCGACGCTTTGGTTCGAGAAAGACGCCGGGTCTCATTGTTACGTCAGGAACACCAGGNCCGGGTCTCATTGTTACGTCAGGAACACCAGGAGATATAAATATTTAGCATTTACGGCTGCTCTTTGATGCTGTTACAACACTACTTGCCTGATAACTGATAAATGTAAACAAATCTCACATAAGTTTGTGNGGAGATATAAATATTTAGCATTTACGGCTGCTCTTTGATGCTGTTACAACACTACTTGCCTGATAACTGATAAATGTGAACAAATCTCACAACTAAGTATCCATAAGTTTGTANTGCCTGATAACTGATAAATGTAAACAAATCTCACATAAGTTTGTGAAATAAAACTTTTCTCTTTTTATAAAGAGTTTACAGCAGTGTTTCGTTTTTAATGATATAGTAATGATATCATTAAAATGTAAAATATTGTTTAGCTAGAATTATTTAATTTCTTTATTATGAAGAAATAGTTATCATAAATAAACTGAATATTTATTATTGAAATGTTAGCTCAATGCATATTGAGAACTAAAGTCAGCACAAACAACGTGGAGGTGGGTTTGTCATTTTTACTAGAACACTCAAAAGCAAAAATCATACGACATAAATACATTAACAGTTTTACAAAAAAATATTTCACGTCACTGTTTATTAAACTTAAAAATATAAGGGGAAAATAAACGCATTAATCTACAAATAATTTGTTAGTCATTGTAAAACATATTTGCATTTTTCCCTAAGAAGTAGCTCATTATTTTTTTGCGAAACAAAATCTGAACGGCGAAAATTAATTTGGAAAGCATTTCATGCATTTTATTTGATCCTTTTTGCTTATAGCAAAATCCCTCTATAAGAAAAATTATTTTTTCCTAATTGATACAATCATTTTTCAGAGCGGAAACCAGCTGTGTCAATTACATATTAAAAATACCGATATAAACCAACCATTTTCATGCAAATGAAACAAAGAGTTTTCATCCCCCGTAGAAAATAGAGAATAAAGAATATCACTCAAGTTTAGGTAGGACTATTTTATGGCGAGTATAATGTACCAAAACGTGTCCTTCCAAATTAAATAACGTTTTTATATCTCGAAATATGTTTATCTACTTATAGTAAAACATTAACGAATCACAACAAAAAAAACTGTAAATGTTCATTATTTACACGGGACATCTGTTAGTCTCAGAAAGTGGAAACGACACTCATTTTTGGTCTGTAATCCAAACTCATGAATCTGAAAGTAGATTATTTTCTTTAATATTATAACCTACTAAAAATTTGTCAACGTATTTTTAATTACAGCGGAAACGTATTTTAATACAAAAAAGTTTTATACTTACAATTTGAAATCATTCATTCACAGAAAAATTATCCTGTCACAGAGTTGCATCGTGTGTTACGATGTAATTACAGCACAGTGAAATACGAAGCAGTGCACATAGACAAATGTATTTATTATCTTAATGGTTCCAGCAGTTGGACTTTTCCACGTCTTTATAGTTTTTATCTTCGTCAACCGTTGCTAAAAAAAATTGTAAATATCTGCTCTTTAAAATAAAATAAATGTATCACCGAATCAAAATATTTGGCGAGAGAAACCTTGAAGTTTTCGCATTATCGCACATCAACATACCACGTTTAAATTTCGTCTAGTCATATGACGGTTTAAGGAAACAGTAAAAATTGAAAACCGTCAAAAATTGTAACACAATATATTGAAAACAGTTCTAAAACCTTTCCACAAAAGCAACATTTTTGATAACCAAAACATGTGTATATTTCTGTTTAGTTTTGGTAAACAGTTTCTACTAATATTTCTACGTTCGCTATAGATCACAAAAAAAAAACTAAAATTTATTTATCCATTGTTTACCATCTGTGCGTATACATGCAAATGCATATCAGTAGTACCAAACAATTTTCGATCCGACATTTATCACCAACATTAACTCTTTTACACGAATGTTGCCACCAATAACTTCATTCACCGCAAAAGCTTTCGAAATGTGTAGTATTGTATATACACAGAAGGGACAAAAAAAATGGTATAGGCGTGCGCATGCAAATAACAGAGGTGTGGAACCAATCAGAGAAACGCGATGCGGTCGGCGGCTAGATCGGTTACTGCTGCTACAATGGCAGGTTATCAAGATTTACGTGAGTTTGGACGTGGTGATATAGTCGGCGTACGAGAGATGGGACATAGCATCTCCGAGGTAGGGATAACATTTCGATGTTTGCGTACGATCATTTCACGAGTGTACCGTGAATATCGGAAATCCGGTAAAACATCACATCTTCGACATCGCTGCAGCCGGAAAAATATCGCGAAAGAACGGGAGAAACGACGACTGACGAGAATCATTAAACGTTACAGACGTGCAACGCTTTCTCAAATTGGCGCAGATTGGATTTGTGGACTGCC
>NQII01008863.1:14695-35492 GCA_002778355.1 Clitarchus hookeri | reverse complement strand
CTCTTCAGTGTTTATTGTAAGGGTGTTATTATTAGACGCGAAAAATTTTGAATCAGGAGAAAAAATTCAAATTCTGCTACTACCAGTGACTAATGTCCATCGCGTCGATCATTCTGCGACATTATCACGCTATTTAGGCCTCCCGTGCTCTAGATGGTGTGCTGACTGACCATCAACACAGCGCTTTCTTTAGGGTTGCCGGTTTATTGGGAAATTTAACTTTGGTGCAGGGGTCCTACACTAATCCACTTCAAGGTTACTGTCTCTTCGCATGGCTGTCCTTCCAAAGCCTTTGATGCCGAGGGACAGCACCAACTTAATTACCTGTTGCGAAAGTTATAGTATGCCTTGCTTCTACTGCTTGGAGTCTCCTTTCATTCGTATTCCTCAAAGGGTCGAGTTGTCAAGATTGACGCTGACGTAGTTCAAAACTGCAATGAATAACGGGCTGGGTTTCCTCATGTGATGTCCCCGCACCACCTACGTCAGGACAGAACAATAAGTGGAGATTTGGGCGGCCCTTAGCATCGACGTCTTGAGAGCCGACGAGGGTGAAGCTTTTAAGAACTTCACTAGAATGTATTTTCTCCCATGTAGAGGAAAGTAGACTCGTTAGTTATCAGTAACTTCTTGTTATCGGTGTGCAGTAATTGTACAGACTTCGGTGCGACTGAGAATTTCTTTAGAATATTTAGTTACAGCTTACGTTGCCCCGTGGCGACGTCATGCTGCCACCCAAATAACTTGCCATCGCGCCTTATGCTTCTAAAACAGTCACTCATATGCGATACTTTGTAACGCGATGGTTTACAGTGGATGTGTTATAGCTATATGCTACTCACGATAAAGTGAGCACTTTTGAAAGCCCTCTGATGTGAAATAATAGTCAATAAACATATTTTATTTTAGCCTTNCTCACGATAAAGTGAGCACTTTTGAAAGCCCTCTGATGTGAAATAATAGTCAATAAACATATTTTATTTTAGCCTTAGACGTTAACTTCCCAGTGCGGTCGAATATAACACACTGTGTTTATTACACTGAAGAGCCAAAAAAACTGGTACACCTGCCTAATATCGTGTAGGGCCCCCCGAGCACGCAGAAGTGCCACAAGACGAGGTGGCATGGACTCGACTAATGTCTGAAGGTATGCAGGAGGCATTTCACGCCATGAATCCTGCAGGCCAGTCCACAAATCCAATCTACGCCAATTTGAGAAAGGGTTGCACGTCTGTAACGTTTAATGATTCTCGTCAGTCGTCGTTTCTCCCGTTCTTTCGCGATATTTTTCCGGCTGCAGCGATGTCGAAGATGTGATGTTTTACCGGATTTCCGATATTCACGGTACACTCGTGAAATGATCGTACGCAAACATCGAAATGTTATCCCTACCTCGGAGATGCTATGCCCCATCTCTCGTGCGCCGACTATAATACCACGTTAAAACTGACTTAAATCTTGATAACCTGCCATTGTAGCAGCAGTAATCGATCTAGCTGCCGACCGCATCGCGTTACTATGATTGGTTCCATACCTCTGTTATTTGCATACGCACGCCTGTACCAGTTTTTTTGGCCCTTCAGTGTACTTACATTGCAATATTTATTTAAAAACGTAGTCAAGATTTAAAAAATGACTGAAATTAAAAGAAACTAGGGCCTCAAAAGTGCTCACTTTACCGTGAACGGACTATAGTGAAAGTAGTGTATAGTTATAGTGGATGCTAACTAAACAGAGAAGTTCTGTAATGGCCTCGTTCTTTCTATCATATATTCGTGGTTACCTCCACCTTTTCTGAAGACCTGCTACAGTTATAATATTGGCTACGTATCCTTCCGACACATGTGAACACATGACAACAAACAGTAAACAATTTAGTAACATCTAGAACCAAACGAAGAGGATAAACCAACTTACCACATTTTTTCACTTGACAGACAATCAGAAATAACTAATTTTACACGTACTAATGAAACGTGTTTTTAACATTACATTACTGAAAATTTTAATACGGCAGTACAAAAATGTATACTTTATAAACAACGCAAGATAAGTTAAATAATATTTTACGTAAGAACTATTTCTTAATAGCCACTCCCAACCAAATTCTTATTTTTAATTCATCTTGACTATGAAATAAATATAAGAGTTAATAGACAAAATATAATTATAAATTTCATTTAAATTGAAAATAAGGCACGTAATACAAAGAGATATACATATTATGAAATGCTTGTGATATTTTAAATCGTTCATAGAACAGCTATATGTGTCACATTTGGTGTGATTTTTCAAAGGTTTCATTGAAAAAGTGTGAGTAAATCGTAAACAGACTTCATTGCATTATTTATCTTTAAATGTATACTACGTACAACACACGTGTTATTGAGTCCACGAAATTTCCCACTCTCCTCTGATCAGCTGCATCCTATCATAATCGGGAAGTCGAAGAGACATGCCCTTCACTTCGACTGCTTCGCCTTGATTCACGTGACGCTGATAGACGCAATAGAAATTCTCGACGCTGATACGCCGCCGTCCGACAACAATTCCCTACTTGACGAGTCGGTTGATTGCTGAAGTGCTGAGATAAGCTCCGACAGATGACTGAGGTAAGCTCAACTACTTCAATTATTTTCCACGCAGGCGCAGTTGTGATACCGCCCACGAGATGTCACTCTTCCATACGAAGAAGTTATTCCCGTAAGTAGAAGTGGTCTTGCTTGAAGTATTTCATTCCTGTAGCAGTTTACAAGTCCGTATACAAATGTCCAGCCAACACCAGTTTACACTGACTCGACGTTGTAAAATGGCGGATACTAGTGAACAGCAATAACCTCGTAAAATTAAACCACTATTTTTAAACTTTAAAAGTATATAATGAGAACTAAATGAAACTTCGAACAGCTTTCAAACCTTGCAAAGCAGTTTACGCGTTTTAAGTATGCATTTATTCAGTGAGCCTAAAGTATACCCACGTGACGAATGAGTACTGCAGTTTGTCGTTATATTTTTTTTAGAATACCCACAAAATGTGACATACTCAGACGTGTTAAAATAGAGCATTTTGTAGGACGGTTGGTTTTATGAAACAAATATCGTCATGCATAGAAGGCGCGAGTTCGATTCACTACCCGATCGCAATTTTTTTCCTATGTTAATATTTTTTTTGTGACTAAAAACCGTGCTTACATTATTTTTATTTTACATCCGAGTATTACATTAAAGCATAGGAAAAACATGAGAATCGTTACCACAACTGTTAACATTAATTCAACACAAAATTTGTTTTGCTGCGACATTAACACCTTTTTTAATGTCGACAGTACAGTAAAGATGTAAAAATGTTACAAAAGTACTCAACATTACATTTACAAGAATAGCGTAACAGTATATTACCTTAACAGCTACATTAGTTACTGACGGCTCATAGATAACAAAAACTTGTTGCGCTTGTAACTTTCATACTGTTGGCACGATTAGACTTTTATCTGTGCAGAGAATACATTTCGTGGTGGGAAGGTTAGAGGACTTGATCTGGAGTCTGAATACCTAAACCGGTGGATTACCCATAATTCTCCGTACACGACTGAAAAAGCAACTGGTTGTATAGTATTCATATTAACACAGTCTGATATGCATATGCTTGTAGATGCATGTCATTTTAATTTCAGGTTGCAACTTTCTCATGCAGCTGCCCCCCCCCCCTCAACCTAACCATACAACTGTCAGTGAATAAACCGTTTGTTTTTATGACAATCGTTACTTTTATGGAATCATTGATACCTGCCAAATGTGGATATTTACAAACGTGAAAATTATACATGTTTGAGCACTCTTTTCATGTCCCGTTTTAGGATATACTTTTCTTCCAATTTTGCATTCTTCCACTGTGTATACGTAATATTGCCATGGACCCGATATCTTCATTCCTGCGCCGATACAGAGTAACTGAAATTGTTATGAACGTGTGTTACGAATATACTAATTCTCTTCCTTATACAATTCAAATGAACAGACAACATATAAAAAATTTAATTTCTATAAGCTATTCACGATAAAGTGAGCCCTTTTAAGGCCTTCCTAAAGGGCATAATGACCCAAAAAAAATCATATTTTACTGTAGCCTCGGACGTTAACTTATGAGACCTATAACATGTTCAGTATACTCTGTATTTATCAGTCACGTGGAAAATTTTATATAACATCGGCTAAAGATTACAGATAAGATATAAGGAACTTTAAAGTACGGCCTTAGAAAGTGCTCACTTTACCCTGAACAATCTGTAGAAGTTCGAAATGTATGGCTTTTGGTATAAAATTAAGAACTTGAACTAATTCCCTTGCATCATTGACAACTTTCTTGAAAGCATTCCAGTCAGCGACACCGTTAAAATCTTAAACTGGTTAACGTATTTTGAATTCTCGCATTAATAAACCCTTGCTTGTGTTTCCAGTTATCATAAGCCTCTTCCTAGGAAACAATATTATTCACTGTCATACAGGAAAAGCCAATAGTGGACATCAGCCAACCAATAATATAAAAGTTTTCAAGAATACGACATATTCTCCTTGTAAACCAATATTATAATAGACTGCCAGTCATTAAAAAAAATCTTTGTTATACAAATTTTGTTATGTTTTTTATATTTTTTTTCTTGTAAGGGTGTGGAACGTGTTGGTGACAATAAGCTGCCTGCATGCATCGCTTGTATGGAGAGAAGCGACCGCCAATCAGTGTGAGGGTGAGTACTGGAGTAGATTTTATAGTAGACTTACGGTATCACGGGTGATTCATGCCTTTGAAAGCCTTTCAAAGTAGCGTCTTCTCGCCCATGGTGTATTAATCCCTAGGCGCATTCTCTATGATGTTTATGACGTTCCTTACTCTGTGCAAAAGGACCTGTGTACTGTCGTGATCTGCAGTGAGTGGAGAGATTTGGGCGGCTCTTAATAGCGAGGTCTTGAGAGCCGATGAGGGTGAAGCGAGGCGAGTGTGGAGCAGCGCCAGAGTGCAAGGGGCAAGGGGAAATGGTATATCCCCGAGAAAACCCACCGACCAGCGGAATCGTCCACCATGTTTCCCACACGCAAAAACCATAGTCATCCCCGCCGGGAATCAAGCGCGCTTAGACTTGGTGTCTAAGCGGGCTCGACATCTTGAAGGATGTTAAAAAGCTCGTACACGTACGATACGTACCCGTTCACATGAGTGCATTCAGGTTGTACGAGAATACATCGATTAAACGGTGATTTCAAGCAGCCATGCTTGTCTTTGTTTCTCGCCGGTCATTCCTGCATCCATGCCCCTTGTGGGGTCACCTTTGAAACGTAATTGTTGTACACTTTCAACAGTACATAGTACATTTCCTGTGTTGGATCATTTTCGGGAGATAAGCAATAGTTGCCATTGACTTCTGAATCAACCCTCGTATTTTGCCTATAAAATATTTTATTTTATTTATAAGTAATTTGAATGAAACGAGAGACGAAAGAGGCTTGTTTGTAATGCCTGGTAAAAAATAGTTCTCATGCAAAATGTCATTATACTGAGTGCGCACAAATGCGGTGCGTTGTCCCTTTTGTGTTGTTTTCTGGATTTTGCTAAGGTTCTTTTTACAACAGGTTGGGAAGGTCAATGTTAAAAGTTTGGCAAAACGAAAATATTCGCCAGTAGCTAAGCGCCGGCGTCGGCAAGGTGCCAGTTATCCTCTATTTTCTACGTTAAAAACAGGGTAGTTCCAATAATAAATCAAATATAACACAATTTCGTAATTAAGTTAAACACAGCTTAAATTTGTAATTAAAAGTGATCTTTTGGAACACTGCGTACCTAGGGGCGGAAATTTTCACTATGCCAAACTCTCCCATGAGAAATCTCGCTTTTCCTAACGCGAGTAGAGTAAACGTTAACCCGGTTAAGCTTTGGTTTCATGAGGCAGAGGAATAGCCTGAAAGTGGAACCTAAGCAGTGCCTCATAGCAGTTTGAAGAAGCAGTGAATGGACTGTAATCTACTTGTTGCAGTTCCCTACCCGGTGACGGACGTGAAGGTGTCCCTCGACGACTATAGCTCCTTCACTCTGACATGGCGTTCGCCGGGGAACATACCCTACAGCTGCATCGACGCCTTCAAGATCTGCTTCGGTCCAGTGGGCAACGCCAGCAAGTACTGCTCCACCTCCAAGACGAACTCTTACACCAACGACGCCGTCTCGCAGACTGAGGTCTGCACCAACTACACGGCGTCTGTGGTCGTCGTCGGCGAGGCTGGTTACTCCAACTCCACCTCTATCAACTTTCGTACTGGTGAGCGTCCCACCCTGTCTCCCGGACCATAGCCTTACGAATTCCCGTACACTCATGGAGAATGCTGCGGAAATATGCAGTTAAGGCCCCCGTCTACCTGGTACTTTTTCCCACGTTTAGGCCGAGAAGCGCGGGAGCGATAAGGGCGACATTGCCACGCACATCAAGTACGCCATCGCCACTAAGCGCAAGGCTCTGAACTGGCGTGCAGTGTTCTCGTCGTGCTGCGTGTACCATATTATTTTATTAGTGGGAAGTCTTTAGGAAGATTCAGTGCAGGCCCATTTAGTAGTTTTGTATGTATCTGATGCGNGATTCAGTGCAGGCCCATTTAGTAGTTTTGTATGTATCTGATGCGTACATTTTGAGCTACAGCGCCTTGAAACGCCGTTTTTAGCGGTTTTGGAGTACTCTGAATTGATGTTTCTAACGTACGTGATATTATGAAAGTACTTAACAGCTCTCGTCTGAAGTGTGTGTTCTTTTCGTTGATCAGCACGTTGGACGCACGCTTAACAGTTTCGTTGAAAAACGTGTATTTGGAACACTCTGCAACGCAGTTCAAGCGCCAGGTAGACGGGCGCCTTAATATACGGATTTCAGGCACGAATGCGTTAAGATAGGATGGATAGCTCTAGGCGGTTCTTAAAATCGAGGTCTTGAGAGCCGACGAGGGTGAAGCGAGGTGAGTATGGAGCAGCGCCGGAATGCAAGAGCAGGGTAAACGGGAAATCCCGGAGTAAACCTGAGGACCATCGGCATCCTCCGGCACGATTCCCACGTGTGAAAATCTGGGAGCGACCCAGCCGGTTCGCCTTGGAGGAAGGCCAGCGCTCTAGCCGCTGCACCACCGCGGGCCCGAATGCGTTGGAAAACTGTAACGGAACATGTTATTTATTGAACGAGAGGAAGTATTGGGAAGATTTTCAGCTGTTCTACAATTCACAAAAAAAAAATTTAAATAAAAAAACTCTTTCGTTGCAAATTACTGATATATTGCTTTATAAAATCACGTCTCGGGGTTTAATCTTTATACGAATTTTAATGTTTTGTGAGGAATACTGCCAAACCATGATGAAAACAATAACGACTAAAATAGACTAAAATACTACCATAATTGTATTCATTTTCTAGTACAGAAGGATTTGTGTCGGCCATAACAAACAAGACTTAGNTACTAAAATACTACCATAATTGTATTCATTTTCTAGTACAGAAGGATTTGTGTCGGCCATAACAAACAAGACTTAGCTTCATCTCTGACAAACTATTATCCACTTGCTTGTGCATGAGAACGTAAGACAATAAATGCCATGCTGCTCTTTTTTTTTAAGTTGTATACAAACGAGTGCAGAATGTAGTACACGTGGAGTGCGTGAGTGCTGATGGAAGGTATGTTCTTCGTGAAGGTGCTGCGCAGGTGATGCAGCTGACTGCGAACAACACGACGAAATCAGAGACCACTCTGAGGTGGGAGAGTCCCGACACTCTGGCATGCGCCAAGTACTTCAAGATCTACCACTGCGCATACGACGGCGCAGCGGAGCAGGACTGCGTCTACCAGACGAGGACCACCACCCTCAGCAAGACCAGCTTCAAGCTCGCAGGTCTGCAGTCCTGCAAGGACAACCACATCTGGATGGCCACCGTGGACAAGTACGGCGGCGAGAGCAACGTGTCCATCGTCGTCCACACGGGAGATGGACGTAAGTCATCCTTCTGTTCTCATACAGGCTTTGCCTACTTTGTTGTAGGCTGGATTTCTCATGTCATCTCCGAAGACTTAGCACATACCCAGCTCACCTAGTTGCAAGGGGGAATTTATAGTATTTTATTGTGTTTCGTCGTTTTGTTTTAAAGACAGTTCATTTAACATGCACTATAAGACTTCGTGGCAACATTGAAGAATTATAATAACCAGTGATTAGAGATCATTATATATATATATATATAATTTCGTGTTATAATTCGATACCAAGTTAGACGCCATTGTGGTATATGTTAATACTGTGGGTGTCACTGGGCATCAACACATCCGACATGTATTGAAGACGTCACAACCAATAATAAAATATCATAGCCAAGGAGGCTTCACAATGCGTGGTTGAGTGGAATATGAGAATGAGTTCAGCCTGTGGTGGCAACAATTGGACAAATTACTTCTGCTCGAGTGTGTAGAGGGCTGTGGAGTTTAGTTTGGTGCCATCTTATAATATGAAATGATAGTGTATCTATCAATGAAACACGCAGAACCCATTAAAAATCAAAAGTGTAATCTCATGAATTCAGAAACCTATGATTGTTTCCCTCAATAACACAATATCTTTCCTCCTGTCAAATATAACCACAGCATTTTGTAACTTTGTGGTCTCACGCATGTTCAATACAAGTCTCTCCCAATTTATTTGGTCGGTAATTAACTGGAATACAGCACGGTTTTATTCATAAATGTGTCTGTGAAACGCTTTTGGTCACTGCTTGCAAATCCAAGTACTGTAAGTAAACTTACTCTGATGTAGTTACTAGGAGTCATCCTGTTACCATCTGAAGNCTGCTTGCAAATCCAAGTACTGTAAGTAAACTTACTCTGATGTAGTTACTAGGAGTCATCCTGTTACCATCTGAAGGACAGGGACAAATGACGCTGGTGACATTGCTGTAGAAAAGATTGAGGGGATAAAAGCCCTGCTTCCCTGTAGATGGTGTAAGTCCTAAATTAAAGAAGTTATATACACAGAATATAGTGTAATATCCCATATTGAATGCATACAGCTGGATAGAATTTAAAATTGAGTGTGAAAATTAATTTTTTTGATCGAGTTTACGTTTCTCCTTCACTTACTGTATATAACACATTTGTTATCTTATAAACAAGTGAAAGCAAAAACACCAAGTGATCTGTTAAGGTATTTACTTTATTTAAATAAGTCCATATACCCAAATATTAATCTTATTAATTAATTTCTAGATTGATGAAAAAAACCATTGTCATAAAGGTTCATTCTTAATAAAAAAAAAATTCTAGTAATTATGAAAATGTTTCTTCATAGAGTCATCTCAGATTATTCAGCCCCATAAGAATTGAAGTGGTTCAGTAANGAAAATGTTTCTTCATAGAGTCATCTCAGATTATTCAGCCCCATAAGAATTGAAGTGGTTCAGTAAGCATTCACCATTCTTGTCCATCTGTTGTAAAAAGTATTCATTCCATTATTTCGTTGCAGATCCTCCAAAAGTGCATGATGTGACGACGNCTGCTTGCAAATCCAAGTACTGTAAGTAAACTTACTCTGATGTAGTTACTAGGAGTCATCCTGTTACCATCTGAAGTACAGGGACAAATGACGCTGGTGACATTGCTGTAGAAAAGATTGAGGGGATAAAAGCCCTGCTTCCCTGTAGATGGTGTAAGTCCTAAATGAAAGAAGTTATATACACAGAATATATTGTAATATCCCATATTGAATGCATACAGCTGGATAGAATTTAAAATTGAGTGTGAAAATTAATTTTTTTGATCGAGTTTACGTTTCTCCTTCACTTACTGTATATAACACATTTGTTATCTTATAAACAAGGGAAAGCAAAAACACCAAGTGATCTGTTAAGGTATTTAATTTATTTAAATAAGTCCATATACCCAAATATTAATCTTATTAATTAATTTCTAGATTGATGAAAAAAACCATTGTCATGAAGATTCATTCTTAAAAAAAAAATTCAAGTAATTATGAAAATGTTTCTTCATAGAGTCATCTCAGATTATTCAGCCCCATAAGAATTGAAGTGGTTCAGTAAGCATTCACCAATTTGACTATTTTGTCCATCTGTTGTAAAAAGTATTCATTCCATTATTTCGTTGCAGATCCTCCAAAAGTGCATGATGTGACGACGNTTTGTCCATCTGTTGTAAAAAGTATTCATTCCATTATTTCGTTGCAGATCCTCCAAAAGTGCATGATGTGACGACGACGAGCAACAGAGGCTCAACGTTCGACGTGTCGTGGTTGGTTCCTGCCGACTTCAACCCGAAATGCCACGCCGGCTACCGGGTCTGCTTCGCCAGCCAGCATGACGGCAGTGGGCTGTGTTCCTTCACCACCACGAACAAGTATATTGCTAGAAGGACAACCGCTTGCACGAATTACACCGTCAACGTCCAGACAGTCGACGGCGAGCTTAGAGATGACAGCCATCTCTCTGCGGAAGCCCTGCATTACGTCTTCACACGTTAGTAGACACATGTGGTAGAAATACTGTGGCAGGCTGGAGAGGAACGATTTGCCTATCTATCTGACTCTAGTCCTATCCACTTATATGCAATTTAAAATTCTAATTAGCTACATGTCAACATACCGACCAAGTACCTATTCATGTTCCTACACTCTAAATCTGAAACAGTGAGAATTGAGCCAAATCACTGGAAACCAGTGAGAATTGAGCGACTGATAATCAGCGCCAGATAACTAATGAATATTATGGCTGAATTTCACTGATTTCTTTGCGAATCCCAGTGAAAGTCGAGAATTTCACTGCCATAGGCCACTTGTTCCCAATTCATTTGTTTGATTTGCCAGNTTGCGAATCCCAGTGAAAGTCGAGAATTTCACTGCCATAGGCCACTTGTTCCCAATTCATTTGTTTGATTTGCCAGTCGGCAAAAGCTTATCAACTGACTTGCAGTGAATGTTATTTCACTGATTGATATCACTGATTCGGGCTTAGAGTGTAGCAAACCCCGTATCAGTTGTAATTTTGCCTACCTGCCAGCATCTAAATACATACACGACTCTCTGTAAGATATTTGTATCTTCATGTAACTACCATTTTATCTTGTTTCGATCTGGATTTTGAAATACAGATCCCACAATAGTATTAAGTCATGTATATGTAGTCACTTACTTAATATGATTAAGATTTGTATTTGCACATTTTCTGGTCAAGCTTTATGTTGACTTAAATTGAGTACAACATAAATTTGTCGGAAATATGTCGTTACATGATTTCTCCTTAAACTATATAAACAAAGTTATGACCATACTATGGTACAGTTAACTATACAAGTAGTTGTTAGTTATAAGCGTCATTCAATAATGATTGATAATTATTATTTTAATATTAAAGATTTTAAATTAATATTGATCTAAAAATATAGGGCTTAATGGCAAGAATTCGAACTAAATAAATCAGGTTTCTGATTTAATTATCTCTGGCATTTGCTACTTCAGTTGCATGCACCAACAGGAAAACACTCGATTAAGAGTAGCTCTTCCTATAAACCTACATCGGTAGCTGAATACGTCTTCCATATCATATTATTTAATTTGTAAAGATCCTGTTGAAATATCTTTTTTGATATTTCCGTTGAGTATCGTCTCTAAATTGAAATTCTGAAAAAATTATAAAATATTTCAAAATAATAAATGCGAGGCAGGTGGTTTACAAACATTATGCATAGCACATATGTATTCATTTGTACAAAATCGGCAGATGGCTTATAAGCATAGAAACTTAGCATAAAATAAATGAATCTTTCTCGGTTGCCTATAAGAATATATTGAGCATGAAGGGAGTGGTGTGTGCTATGATAACTTAGCAAGCTGTCACACATAGCAAAATTAACTTTCTTCTTGCAACTAATTTGAAAACAAATGGAACAGTAAACGCACTTGCAAGTTACATATTCCTTTTGTGGTAAACAACTTAAGGTTAATTGACCACTTCTGGGTAATACATTTCCTTTTCTTGAAAGAGCTGAAGCTATGTCACTCTGGTCTAGCTAATTGAAGGTTTACCACTCGTATAACTTCTTCATAGTGCTACCGCAGCTTCATACGGCCTGACAGTTCATTTAATAGAGAAACAGGGGTGAACTGTTAAGCCACATCTGTTGACGTGCAAGCATGTGGTACTATGGAAATATCTTTTTTTGGTAATTTCTTGGAGTGTCAGCTCCATATTGAGATCCTGAGGAAATTGTAAAGTAATCCAAGGGAATATTTGTTATGTACTAATTTTAAGGTAACATATATCTTGACCAACAACTATCAAAATAAGAACCTCAAGAACATTAAGAAGTTGCAAGTGATGACACAAGGACAAAACTCTGAGAAACGATGGACTGACATTGGCTCGTTGGTAAAACGTCTAAATATTAGATAGCAGATAGTATGCTGTTACCAAGTTCAAGCAGGTTCAACACTGGTAAGAGATAACTGGCAATAAGAGGAACAGGATGCCCTGCCCGATGTCAGACCGAAGAATGGTTGAGTTGGGATGATACAGGTTTGAAGATGGGTACGGAGATAGGAGAGCACAGAGATGACTCCACGCTATGCGAGTGCCTGCTGTACTCCCAGCATCAGAATCCTCACCCGTAAATTCCCTCCGCCGAGGTCTGGGATGGGAGCAAGGAAGTTAGTGACTGAAGGGTCATTCTGATTTGCGCAGATCATGCTGATACAGATAGGGCCGACATAACTTGTGGCTATTCACATGTAAGCAGGTATAGTGTGTGATACCATTTAGCTATTGGATTGAAGTTCAATTTACAACCGCGCTGTTCTTTCGAAATTTTTAATACCAGGTTTCCAAAGTACATATTTGAATACAAAGTAGATGTTACCGATGTATTTACGATACACTACATATATTTTATAGCTTGGTAGTTCCTGGGGGTTCATTTGCGAACAATATACATGTGGAAAATGCCTTGAGTAAAATTAACATAAGTATACACGTATTTCGTAATAAACACAAGCATGTAACTAATGGATACTATTACATCAATATGCGTTGATAATCTATGAAACTTCTGGTATAAAATTTGTATAAAAAGTATAAAATCTCAGAGCACCTCTGAGAAATATCAGCGAAGTCTGTTCTTTCTGTTAGCAAACATTTCTGTGTGAGTTCAACTTTTCAGCGTGGTTCGTGCGGAAAAGGAGGATGATTTCTGATTTGCTCATCCAATTTACAACTCTGTCTATCCGGTCTGACACGCATACATGTGAACCACGCATAACCGCCGCTGTAATAAATAATTAACTCCGAATTATCATTTTTCTGCATAATCGCCTAAGCTAAAGTTTATTACCTTACAAAGCTGTTTTGGGCATCAGGTAGATGCTTATACCAATTATAGTGGATTAATTGGGGGAACATTAATGTTCAATATTCTATAACTCCCTGAAATATAAAATGTGAGTCACGCTTGGTAACTTAGTTGAATATCAATAAGTCGCACNTTCTATAACTCCCTGAAATATAAAATGTGAGTCACGCTTGGTAACTTAGTTGAATATCAATAAGTCGCACCTTGTCTGGATGCCGAAGGTTGATATGGATATGCGGATCATGGAGGTCACCTAGTCCATTCTCTGATCCCCTTCTGGAGCATCTTCCCAGGCTAGCATCATGCCGAGAACAGGCTCCGCACAAGGTGTTACAGTTCCTTATGTTGCAGCAACATTACGCAATCGTGCACTTGTTCTCAGTCTGTTCTTTTCAATAACAAGGAGTTTGTGGAATACCACCCCGATTGCTTTAATATACTGTCCACTGGTTTGGTTGTAAACGGTACCTCATTGGTGTGATGTGACACCCTCTGTTATTTTCTCCTACACTGTTGAAAAAAATTCACAACATTTTATGGAAAATTGCGGGCAAAATATATTCCAGAATATTTTGTAAAATTACGTACTTGTTACTTTTGAATAACGGACTTTCTATAAATTCAGACAACCTTCCGTGAATTCAAGGATCATCTCAGCAAATATGCTGGTTAGGTTTTTTTTTTTTTGCACTTTAAATTTTAAAAAGAGATTGTAAAAAATAATTTTAGTTTTGCGGATGATTTACTGTGTATAATAAAATTTAAAAAAAATTAAAATATTTTAATTTGATGATTGATTTGTATCCAAATAACAAGTTCGGGAGACCATACATTTTACCATTTACCTACCCTACCGTCCATCTTGTAACATTTTAGGGTAAAAATATGTTTCTTGTGTTATTTGCGAAAATGTGGCATTTTCAACTTATTCATTTTCTAGTAAAGTTTGAGTGTTTTAAGGGCTGCTAACTGTTACACCTACCTGGCCCTACTTTTTGATGTTCGGAGGAGTAGGTCTAAGCGCATATATGCCGTAACTGCAACAGAAACTACAATAATTATCTTGTTACAATGGCGAAGAAAGCTTATTTTAGACTCGACATTCTTTTTTGCCGAAGGTCGAAGCTATAGTAACGTGAATGCATTCCGTATTTTGTAATTACAAATCTCAGCTCCGGTTTCCATCATTACGGATCGCATTTCCTTAAATTAACTTTCCCAATGTTTTTTAATGTACTGAAATTTTAACGGTGTAGTAGTAAAGTATGGTCCCATGGTTGGTTCAATTGGTTAGTCACTTACAGGCGGGAAATTTCGGATGGTTAGATCTCATGTGGGGTGCTTGGTGGACACCGCCGTGGTATATGGGTTTCCTCAGGGCTCTCCCATTCCCTCCACTGTCTTCAATCCGGTACGTTTTCACCTCCATCTCGTCTCACCACATCCATTCTTTGGCTGGCCGGAGCGACAGGTGTGCACCTAGGTTAGGGTAGCCGGCTTCGGTTAGCTCCAGCCTCCTCTCAACCATCTCAATCATATGTGGCTCTGCCTCAGGCGGGGACCACTTGTGGATTTTCATTTACAGTAGTGAAGTTACCAACGATGACTTCCTGTGACCGAAGCACTTGGGCCCTCCTGTCCAACTTGCAGAGCCAACAGTGCCTCCGGTGACGGTGGACTTCGACTCGCAGGTGGCCGGCCTGTCGTGGCCGACGCCGGACAACGCCAGCGCAAGCTGCCTGCTGGACTACGAGGTGGTGGAGTGTGTCCAGAGACCGTCCACGGGCGACTGTGAAGAGCTCCATCGTGAAACTCTGCCCGCCAACACTACCGCCTACAATAGTAGTCAGCTGCCTAGCTGTGCCACAACACTCCTCAAGTTCTCCGTCGTCGCCAAGAACAAAGACAGCGCCTCCATTTCCCTCAACTTCGTCAGCACTCAAGGCAGTAGGTATCACCTCTTGGTCTATTACTATTCCGTATGAGGCCGAGTAATGGGGACAAACTTCAGGATGTGATTCCTGAAAGGTAAATGGACAATAATTCCCCAACAACATATGTCCAGAAATGAACANGGACAAACTTCAGGATGTGATTCCTGAAAGGTAAATGGACAATAATTCCCCAACAACATATGTCCAGAAATGAACATAAACTCTGTATATTGTACAGCAACATTGCAATTACATTAATGTTACAGAACATAATTAAGAGTAAATATAAATGTAACAAGACAACAAAATGCTAACTATGGTATGACAGTCATTCTGGCATCGTCACAGCAAAATTTAGAATGCACACATCAACACATCGCTTCGTGGACTGGTGCACACCTTCCAGTGTTCCTGCTTGTACCAGAAGGGTGACGAAGGCATCATTGACGTGTTGCTGAAGTGTCTGCAGATGAGACACCGGGTCAGCATGCACGAAACCTTTTAGGTGCCCCCATATGTAATAGTCCAGGGTATTAAGGTCCGGTGACCCAGCGGGCCTTGCAGAAAGTCCTCCTCATCCAATCCATTCGCCAGGGAGTATCATGTTGTGATATCAGCCTACGGTGGTCATGAAGAGGACAAGGGCTCCAGCATGCAGCTGCCATATGACCAATGTCCAGTTCCTCTAATCAAAGTTTTTCTGTATATTTTACACTGTTTTTGTTCATTTTCGGACAGATTTCTTACCGAGGAAAGTAGCGCAGCAGTAAACAATTCGACTCGCTTTCTGAAGGACACGTTTTCCATTCCCTAGCCCACCATCCTGCTTTCGGTTTTCCATGTTTTTCAGAAATCATTCCAGGCGAATAATGGGATGGTGTTTGTTAACAGGCCTATGCCCATTTTGTCCAAAATTCTGAATAAGTAGTTTTTTACTTATTAAGGCCATGTGTCTGTGGGGAACTCGTAAACTAATAAATTATTATGTTTGAATGTTTATATGGGTTTTTTGTTCGTTTCCCTTTCAGGAAAACTCCTCCTGAAGTTGTACCCATTGTTCGGCCTTACCTTGCAGAAATGAGCATACTTGCATTTCAAATCGTCAGTAAAAAATTGTCAGTTCCATACATCACAATTTTGGTATAATCACAAATGCATCACTTTCTTTAATATTCATCAACACTCAAGGCGTTGGTATCATCTCATGAGCCATTACCAAACATACGGACACACGTGATGTAATGAATAACCGAGTAGTAATTTGTGTTCAGTCTAAGGGCTCTAACTACGAAGCCTACAGCCACAGAGTTTAAGTCGGAATTCAATAATAACGAAATTCACATTCAATGCTTTAATTTTAAAGGTAACTGAAACGCGGTCGCATGAATGCCGGGGGGGATGCGCAGAAGATCGAAATCGGACCCCCTCATCTTTAGCCTATGGCAGGAACCGACGTAAAGCATTCTCNTGAAACGCGGTCGCATGAATGCCGGGGGGGATGCGCAGAAGATCGAAATCGGACCCCCTCATCTTTATCCTATGGCAGGAACCGACGTAAAGCATTCTCTGTCTCTCTTGTTCTTTTCGCAGAACTCCAGCCTCTGACGAGCCTGACGGTGGTGAGCGCCAACACGAAGCAGATGACCTTGGCTTGGACTCCCTCGGATTTCAACGAATGCACCGACCACTACCGGGTGTGCTGGACACTGTACCATTCCAGGACCTGCAAGGACTCCACCAGTGAAATGGGAGAGACCTTCACCAACATCTCGCTTGTCGCTTGCCACGCCTACTCCGTCAGGACCTCCGCTGTTAACAAGAAGAACTACTCGGACAGCATCACTACCGACGTGGAAATAGGTATGAGAAAGTGGGGAAATGTGTAAAACCTTTGAGACACTATATATTTGATAACACTCTAGTATGCTCAGCTCGATAACACTATGTTAACNAAAATGTGTAAAACCTTTGAGACACTATATATTTGATAACACTCTAGTATGCTCAGCTCGATAACACTATGTTAACTTTAGCCTTTTATAATTGGATAGTGAATTTTTTGACTCAATTAAGTTATGTACAGATCAATCACAAACATTCTACTTTAGGGTATCAGAATCCTCATTGTGTCGATGAAATCGGAGAGGAGCTCCACACACACTTAACAGCAAATAGTGAAGAGAAAACTGTCGGTCATTTCATTTGTACAGTACTTTTAATCCTAGGAAAAAGGAAATTTTTCTCGCGGTAAACCATTTTCTCAAGAAATAGGTAAATTGAATTATTAGATTTAGAAGATTCAATTAGTTAAAATAACAGTCTTTGACCTTCAGATGAGATCCTTTTCAATTATATTCATAGTGACATTTTCGAAGATTATTGAAAAACTAAGTTCAGANTTGACCTTCAGATGAGATCCTTTTCAATTATATTCATAGTGACATTTTCGAAGATTATTGAAAAACTAAGTTCAGAAATTAATTCCCGAGTCTCATTTTCAAAGTGTGTGAAACAGTTTGACGCACTTACTTTGAGATTAGGTTTTCTTGTTTCATGATGGAAAGTAAACACATTTGAATTAATTTATTCATAGAGATTTCAAGGCCTTTAGAAATAATTACCTTTTGTAGTAATACTGTAAATAATCTTAGGCAGGCAAGCTTTATATTTTAAAATAAAAATTCTATCAAAGTGAAACAAAAATTCTAACCAGTTTTACTCTATTGAAAAACATGTTCTTAGACAATATGGATGCTCATTGTGCTGTACAGTTACATACATTGCCCCATTTTTAAAAAATTTAAGCTCCTCGTACTTAACGTGAGATATATATTCAGAATAGAGTCGTGTGGAATGTACAGTGATATTGACAGGAAAGGGTGATTCGTAAAGACCTTAAATATACCGTTGAAACGCAGAAGCTCTCAAACCGCGTGTAAGATATAAAATTTCTGGCGTTCNAGCTCTCAAACCGCGTGTACGATATAAAATTTCTGGCGTTCGTCATGTTTTAAATCATCGTCTAAATATAATGAAGACAGCTGGGAAATTAATGAAGGGCTAATGAGTAAGCAGACTCCTAAATAACTTATCGCAGGGCCGATTTCACGACAGCTAGAATAACGGTGGCAAAGACTAAACGATAGGTTCGATTACTTATATTATTTTCGAACCTATTTCCAGTTTCTTTGGCCACGCGAAAGGTAAAATAGTCAGCGCACCTGCCTTTCTCCAAAGCAATTCGTGTTTGAGTGAGTAAGTGAAGAGATTTGGGCCGATGAGGGTGAAGTGAGATCAGTATGGAGCTGCGCCAGAATGAAATGGTGGGGCAAACTGGAGATACCCAAGAAAACCCGCTGGCCAGTGGCATCGTCTGGCACATTCACAGTTGCGAAAATCCGGAGTGAACCAGCCGGGGATTGAACCCGGTTCGCTTTGGTGGTAGGTGAGTTTTCTAACCTCTCAGTCACTGCGGCCCCTAAATCGTGTTCAAGGACTGTTGTATTTTGTAACATGGCTGGCGTTTCCATTTGTCGGTGGGTTTTCACAGGATGCTGCCATTTCTACAAGTCTTGTGTTCCATCGCTGCTCCACCACTGTTCCACTTAATTTAGATAGGCGCCCAAGTCCTAATTGTTTAGCAAATTCCAAATCTGTCAACGAAGTCTCAGCTACTGCCTTTCCCATATACCTAGCTCTCCCTTAAATACTGCACCAAACGATCACCATGCACACAGTCCAGCTCTTTGTTGCAACAGCACCCAATATTATAAACTTTATCACAACCACCCTTATTATATTTTCATTGTAACTAAAAAGTACAAAACTATTCCAAATTTTGAAGAGTGGGAGACGTTTACGCGACTAAGGAAAACTGACAAAAATAAAATTACCACTGACTATGGTCCATTTTTAAAAAGTACATCTCTTTAGTTGCATTGCATGCATAAGCATCCCAAAGAAGGTGTAAGATCAATACAGTACTCAAAATACATATTAATATATTTATGATGTATAGTGTTCGATTTATCCATTCATTAGGTAAGTAATAAGTTATAAGAGGCAAAATTATGAACTTCAGTTTTATGTAAGTTGTAGTTTTTTCATTGTTATTGACTCAATTTTACGCTAACTGGAGTAAATAATGATTAATTTTATGTGCTTCTTAACTCTTCGATGATTAAACCATTACAGAAGTAATCAGTTACTCGTATAATAAGGGATAGGGAAGGGATCAGCCATGGTCTTTATCCAAGAACCATCTTGGTAACAACCTGTAGTGACTTGGGAATACTATAGAAAACCAAAAATCATGTTGACATGGCTGAGAATGAAATGCAAGTTCTCCCAAATGCGACTCTTGTGTTACCCATGCTACTGCCCTACCCATTTCGAGTAGTGACTATGCAATTACTGTCAGTGACTGTTCTATTTCTGGTGCTTTCAGTGATGTGTTCTGATGTGAAATCAATTCACTTATTTTGAGCGTTTCCCAGGGGACGAACTCCGTATTGCATCTGGATTGCAGGACCCGAGAACGTGCCAAACCAACAGGTGGAGTTGAGCGCCACCTCGGCACTGGTGACCTGGTCACGGGACACAGGGGCGCATCGCTGCAGCACGGGGTACAGCGTCGCCTGGTGTCCGGCGTCCCAGTTCTCCGACGCCTGCGACGGACCTCCCACGGGGAACGTCACCTTGTCCGACACCNTGCCTGGTGTCCGGCGTCCCAGTTCTCCGACGCCTGCGACGGACCTCCCACGGGGAACGTCACCTTGTCCGACACCACCACCCACTATGACATCACTCACCTGGAGACGTGCGCCAAATACTTCATCATCTTCCAGACGCTCGGCAGAAACGAATCTCTGGGATCGATGAAGAACATCACCCAGATAAAGACTCCAATAGGAAGTGAGCATTTTGTATTGAATTTCCTAAAAATATCCAACAAATCCATGGGCTAATCAAGTGCNGGTTCTCCCAAATGCGACTCTTGTGTTACCCATGCTACTGCCCTACCCATTTCGAGTAGTGAAATCAATTCACTTATTTTGAGCGTTTCCCAGGGGACGAACTCCGTATTGCATCTGGATTGCAGGACCCGAAAACGTGGCGAACCAACAGGTGGAGTTGAGCGCCACCTCGGCACTGGTGACCTGGTCGCGGGACACAGGGGCGCATCGCTGCAGCACGGGGTACAGCGTTGCCTGGTGTCCGGCGTCCCAGTTCTCCGACGCCTGCGACGGACCTCCCACGGGGAACGTCACCTTGTCCGACACCACCACCCACTATGACATCACTCACCTGGAGACGTGCGCCAAATACTTCATCATCTTCCAGACGCTCGGCAGAAACGAATCTCTGGGATCGATGAAGAACATCACCGAGATAAAGACTCCAATAGGAAGTGAGCATTTTGTATTGAATTTCCTAAAAAT
>NQII01008862.1:10124-61878 GCA_002778355.1 Clitarchus hookeri | reverse complement strand
CTCCAGCCACCAGCGCTGATGCCGAATACTGTGACGTCACGTGGGTCACCACCAAAGCGGGCGATGTTCCTCTGGATCCAGCGCAGGGCGAGAACCATGTCCTTCATGCCGGCGTTGCTGGGCATCTCTGGGTGCTTCACGTTCATGAAGCCTGCACGAACACACGCACACCTATGTCCCCTACTTCATATCTGCTTTTCAAACTTTTCAGTTGTCAACTATCACCAGAGGTCCATGATTTTCGTGTATAGCCCATTCATGGTTACTTCCAAGTTTTCTGAAGCCCTGCTTCAGTTCTGCTTCTATAAAATAACACCANTATAGCCCATTCATGGTTACTTCCAAGTTTTCTGAAGCCCTGCTTCAGTTCTGCTTCTATAAAATAACACCAAAGTCATAATGCATCGAATTCGTGCTCATTCGCTGTGATAATATTTCACATAGAAGCTATTTATTACTAGGTAATACCAACACACCTGTTTTGTGTNCGTGCTCATTCGCTGTGATAATATTTCACATAGAAGCTATTTATTACTAGGTAATACCAACACACCTGTTTTGTGTGGGTGTTTTTATTAATATCAATTATAAAGGAAATATAATTTGATATAAAATAAAGGGAATATTTAAATTTATCATAAACTAGGGTACTTTTATGTTAACAGATGTATAAACGCGTGTTATCAACAGTATATTTAGGAAACAACCAAACACGTGCATAATGTAATATTTCAAATGTTTGATTCAAAAAGTGTGAAGGNCAACAGTATATTTAGGAAACAACCAAACACGTGCATAATGTAATATTTCAAATGTTTGATTCAAAAAGTGTGAAGGAACTGCGAAAAGACTATATTTTTCCATTGACAGGTTAGACTTCAAGAATTTTTACTCGTGTGTTCCCTTCACTAGTGGATCACAGTTGTTTGTGCACATCCTGAACTACTCTATATCCATAAATTAATAGGAAGAGATATCGGTACCATATCACATAACAGTTGGCTATCTGCATTACGCAATCTTGCACAAAATTAATGCCACACACGCAGTCCCGAAAGAGGGCAGCACACTGTTTGTGAAGCTATTTTCTATAAATATAGCTGAAATTTCGAAGGAATAAACCTGCAGGACAATCCGCCAAGGTAAGACTAAAATGTGGGTTTAGCTGACTAATTAAAGTGACGGAATAATATCAGCAATCTGAAACTAAACTCCACCAATCAACTTCATCTAAATCAATCACAATCAACTGGCGAAACGCCAGATGGAGTGAATCTAAAATTGTGTACGTGGCTCTGAAGTGAGGGAAGATCTTAATTGGCGGGCTACCAGAGGTCTGTACGTCTTCCTCCCTTCCTGGGCGGTGAGAGAGCGGATACGATTCAGAGGTTGGGTAAGTCCCCTCCGTAATTATCCTTCCAGGGGCCGCGGTGGCTGAGTGGTTCAACTGCTCACCTCCCACCGAGACGAACCGAGATCAATCCCCGCCCAGGTCACTGCGTATTTTTGCAATTGGGAATCGTGCCAGAAAATGCCGCTGACAGACGGATTTTCTTGGAGATGACCCGGTTCACCCGCCCTTGCATTCTGGCGCTGCTTCATCATTACCTCATTTCACCCTCATCGGCTCTCAAGATACCGTTGTTAGGGGCCGCCCAAATCTCTAAAATTAACTCAATTTATTATCCTTCTCAGACAACCCTCTGGCACTTATTCTCTATATGCCGAGGCTCCTGTTGTTATAATAAGTCTATATATGTATTTTAAGTGATATAAATTCTAATAAATAACTTTAACTGATTTTTTCCTCCTCATTCCTAGTTTATTCTCTCTCTTGACCAAGCATACTGACCTTAAAAATGGGGAACATAACAATGTGCAACCATGTCGAATAAAAAAGAAACCTCTCATCATAACAACAGCAATGAGTAAACAGCTATACCACGAAAATGTAATGAACTGAGAAAACTTGGGTGCTACCAAATAAATGTACAAAATTCACGTAAATCTAACTATCATTATTTATAAATCGGAAAAGTTCGTAATTTTCATCACCAAAATACAAGACTACTCAGTTTCCTGAAGATAGTCAAATTATATACCTGGGGCGCAANGTTCGTAATTTTCATCACCAAAATACAAGACTACTCAGTTTCCTGAAGATAGTCAAATTATATACCTGGGGCGCAAGCTGTGTTCCCAAATTTGTTAAGTACACCTGACCGTATTTTTCAGAAAACACAAAATACTTGGATCTCTCATTAAAAAGTGGATGTGTTGAATTATGTGACATAAAATGTAAACGTAGGTCAATATAAGCAAGTTGAAACAAAATAACCCTTTATTTTCAAATTTATGTTAAAATTAAAACACATTAAAATATGCATTTATTAAGTTTTGTTACAAAAGAGTCCAAGTATAGAGTTTTGCGTCAAAATTGTTAGCAAGTATGCAACTTAGTTATGTTGCAGCGTAAAAAGCGTAGAAGTGGAAGGCAGCAATATGGATTTTATGAATGTATGATGTTTCAGAACAAACTGGGAAATAATCTCACGCAGCGTCATAACAATGTTTAAAGTTAATACCCCTCATGGCGATTTTCCAAGTATGAAGTTGTGGATCAAAATTACGGCCTACATATATAGTATTAATACAAAATTCATATTTTAAACCATAAACAAGATAATAAATAAAGAGTTTAGATGTAAATGCTCTGTGTAGTATGGTTCAGGAGTACCATCTGAACCCAAATAAATAGATATCTCATTATTTTTATTTTCTACGCCCATCAAGTTTTGGAACTCACTGCCTCACCTGTATATTATTAAATATTAAATATGGTATATTATATATAACACTTTAAAATATTATATTCTAAAATCATACTATTTGCCTATTTAGTACGTGGAAGTGTGGAAACANGTTCGTAATTTTCATCACCAAAATACAAGACTACTCAGTTTCCTGAAGATAGTCAAATTATATACCTGGGGCGCAACCTGTGTTCCCAAATTTGTTAAGTACACCTGACCGTATTTTTCAGAAAACACAAAATACTTGGATCTCTCATTAAAAAGTGGATGTGTTGAATTATGTGACATAAAATGTAAACGTAGGTCAATATAAGCAAGTTGTAACAAAATAACCCTTTATTTTCAAGTTTATGTTAAAATTAAAACACATTAAAAAATGCATTTATTAAGTTTTGTTACAAAAGAGTCCAAGTATAGAGTTTTGCGTCAAAATTGTTAGCAAGTATGCAACTTAGTTATGTTGCAGCGTAAAAAGCGTAGAAGTGGAAGGCAGCAATATAGATTTTATGAATGTATGATGTTTCAGAACAAACTGGGAAATAATCTCACGCAGCGTCATAACAATGTTTAAAGTTAATACCCCTCATGGCGATTTTCCAAGTATGAAGTTGTGGATCAAAATTACGGCCTACATATATAGTATTAATACAAAATTCATATTTTAAACCATAAACAAGATAATAAATAAAGAGTTTAGATGTAAATGCTCTGTGTAGTATGGTTCAGGAGTACCATCTGAACCCAAATAAATATATATCTCATTATTTTTATTTTCTACACCCATCAAGTTTTGGAACTCACTGCCTCACCTGTATATTATTAAATATTAAATATGGTATATTATATATAACACTTTAAAATATTATATTCTAAAATCATACTATTTGCCTATTTAGTACGTGGAAGTGTGGAAACACATCCTAACTAACACTGTTGCTATAAATAGCTTGAAAATAGGGCGGGAATTCACATCTCACTGTTTTCCATGCGTGTTCATCTGATTCTAATAGTAATTCTTTGTTGCTGATTAACTCATGATTTCATTGTCGTTTTACGATACAAGGAGATGTTTAAAACATGTGCTGTTTCAAAAAAGTTATACTAGGTTCGCTATTAAAATTGTTTTCCTTTATGTATACCAAATGGCCCTCTCTGGCATATGAGATGCTTAGGAAATTGACCCTAACTGCCGCCCTCTCGTGGCGCAGTCGGATGGTGCACCGCTGGTCTGGGAAGTGAGAGGTTCTGGGTTCGAATCCCCGGTAAGGAAACGGGCGTTAGTTTTTGTTAGGTCATAAGTTAGTCCGTAAGCCGTTCCTTGATAAACATAACGGCGGAGGACGTTAATAAGCCCTATACAATAAAATACAATCGACCCCAGCTGTTTGTTAATTGGCAGTGTATTTACTAAATATGAGTTCTGACAAGCATAACGTAATGCAATTCAGTTGTAAAAATTTGTGAGATTGAAATCGAGCATGTGTTCAAGGGAATTGGTGAGCATTTCCTATGCCTTTGTGTTATTCTCATCATACTATCATTCTTACCAAACACTCCTTTCCTGTATTCGAAGGAGACGAACACTGTCGGCATGTTCATCAAGTTGTCGGGCCCCCAGAAATCTTGGATTCCAGATCCGGCTATGAATACTCCTCCATGGATCCGAACTAACACGGGCCGCAGCTTGCTCGGGAACGTACCTGTGGCCTGCATAGGAACAGCGGGTTGGAATTGGAAACAACTAGTGGCTCAGAACATGAGAGTTTTGTGTAGGAAAGAGGACGTCTAGAACTGTTAGACGCAATGGTGTAGAAGGATAGAAACAGACTGCCGGCCTCACCAAAGTAGGAAATTGGAGTTTTTAAATGCACATGACAACAAACTGCCAAGAAAGCAAAGCTGCGAACTTACCGGGTTACTGCTACCTAAAAATTGCAACCTTCCGCAAACAAAAATGAGAAATTTGTTGTTATTGATTCCAGAATTTATTTTATGTACTTCCGGGACTACTCGACTACATTTGGTTCTCCGACGAAGCGTGGTCCCAGCTATGTGGGGCTGTTAATTCCCAGAATACCCCGGCTTTGGGCTATGGAGAATCCTCACAATGTGATTTAAATCCAAATTCCGTATGAAATATTGGATTGTGGTGCGCTTATCAAGGTACCACATTGTTGGCCTCATATTATTGAAAACAGTACTGGATGCTAACATCTACCTTCGTATCATCCAATTGATTGTCTGTCAGTTGAATGACATTAAATTTGGATTTGACTACTTTCAGCAGAATGGCACTGCATGCCACATTGTATCCTTTTTTTAAATATAGTGCCGTTTCCAAAGGACATTGGAGACCAATATCGCTAATCTTAACACAGCGCATTTCTTCCTAAGGAGCATGGTAAAATTAGAAGTCTATCGCACAAACCACGGACCAGCAGGATCTGCAAGACAGCAATCATCGTGAATTTGACGCCGTGAGTCATGATATGTTGGTGCATTAACTTCTGTAGTGAAAGGTCGCAGAAAGCAATAATTGGAAACAGTGCATGGAAGAATTAGCATAAACGTTTTTACAACGTGGAGTTAAATGGCAAGAAGGGAACGTGTTGATGTTGATCGTCTTTTGACAAATTTATTAATACTGTACAGTTTTATGTGAAGTGTTGCGAAAAATGCCAAATACTTGCGTAGTGCCCGGGTGCAAAAGTAACTATAAAACAAATAAGTATAATACGTTAGAAGGAAAAATGCAGTGTTTTAAAATGCCTAATTATTCAAATCGGCGTACAGAATGTATTAGTGCCATTACTTCTACATACTGGACAACAGACAGAAATTAATTGGAATGATTCCAATATTTTCAGAATAACTATTTAGATTTTTAAAAAGATAAATGCTTACTCAAACAATTCACTGTACTCAGAAATATGGACATGTAATAATGTGCCGAAAAGGATTTTCCATAAGACGAGTCCAAGGGCTGACTCACGCAATACCTTCCAATCACCAAGACCAAACAGACCACTAGAATCAATATAGCAACAAGAACGATCGACTAATAAGATATACCAGACCATACAAGTCGATTATACTAACCGAATTTCCCAAATTGCATTATATGAAATAGTTATGGTTTTGAATTACAGCAGTGTTGCAGACACGCCTATGTACAGGTAGTACATAGGCAAAATACACCACATCACAAGACACGACCTGATGCTACCATCCTCTATTGCTCTAGTCTGCCCGGAGCTTACTCCCTGTAAACTGGGTAGGGAATAATAATTAACTGGTCATGCCGAGTGCTGTATAAATGAAGCATTTCTCATCAATAATAGCTGTTAATTACACNGGAATAATAATTAACTGGTCATGCCGAGTGCTGTATAAATGAAGCATTTCTCATCAATAATAGCTGTTAATTACACGGAAAATGTTTAATGTTTGTTTATAATGTATTAATTATGTTTCTATTGCAACTATTAAAAAAAAAGTTGTAGTGAGTGAGTGAGTGAGTAAAGATAATTGGACAACTAGTAATATCAATGTTTTGAGAGCCAAAAAAAAAGTTGGAATTTTGGTAATGGTAAAATTGTGAAAGTATTGTAACAGAACAAAATATATCCCCGAAAGGTTTCTATTATGCAATTGTTGTCATTAGCAGTATATATTTTTATTTCTGTGTGTAGTGGAGGCCTTTAAAGTAGCCTGTTGTATTCGTGGTTACAAATATTATGTATAAATACTTATCGGGGAAAAACATTTAAGAAGATCGCTTAACAAGTTGAATATAGGATACTAAACATTACATTAATAATTTTATTTCAGTCAGAAAAATACGCTATTCGCAGTAAGACAAATCATGAAGGATGTTTTATTTATAAGAGGAATATTATTTTTAACATAGCAGTAAAAAAAANATTCGCAGTAAGACAAATAATGAAGGATGTTTTATTTATAAGAGGAATATTATTTTTAACATAGCAGTAAAAAAAAAAAAAAAACAATAGAAAAGCTGGTTCAGAATATTTATGCAGAAGTTCTTCTTCCTGTGAGAAAACCACAGCAGTGATATGAAAAGTATTTCTTTGTCTCATTATACAAGATAAGAGAATGTGTGTTCCATAACACTATTTATATACCTTACAAACTATGNGAAAAGTATTTCTTTGTCTCATTATACAAGATAAGAGAATGTGTGTTCCATAACACTATTTATATACCTTACAAACTATGTGAGAGACCATTTGTTTTAATATGTTTACGGCTAATAAAGCAATTTTGAAATCAAATTTTGAAAAATGTCACTGCCCCAAATGCATATATATTTACGGGCACAATGACTGGCATGTGCCCAGTAAAGTTGGTAACAATTTAAAAAAAGTAGTTCAAAAACTTAAAATTGAATTAAAAGTGTTAAATATGTCTTTCTTGATATTAAAATAATTTATTTAATTTTCAATTTNAGTATTTCTTTGTCTCATTATACAAGATAAGAGAATGTGTGTTCCATAACACTATTTATATACCTTACAAACTATGCGAGACCATTTGTTTTAATATGTTTACGGCTAATAAAGCAATTTTGAAATCAAATTTTGAAAAATGTCACTGCCCCAAATGCATATATATTTACGGGCACAATGACTGGCATGTGCCCAGTAAAGTTGGTAACAATTTAAAAAAAGTAGTTTAAAAACTTAAAATTGAATTAAAAGTGTTAAATATGTCTTTCTTGATATTAAAATAATTTATTTAATTTTCAATTTNTAAAAACTTAAAATTGAATTAAAAGTGTTAAATATGTCTTTCTTGATATTAAAATAATTTATTTAATTTTCAATTTTTAAATGCACGTTAATGTAAGAACAAGAAACTTTTAAAAATACATACTTAAGTAATAAATTTACAGTATCCCTTGACCGACGCATTAATAATGTGATCAGTTCATGCAGTGTTTATTTAACATGCATGCTAATAATACAAATTTGCCCACAAATAGTTTTTCGAATGTGCTCAGTTTACTGTGAACGGCCTATTGAATTCCACTTTCNATAATACAAATTTGCCCACAAATAGTTTTTCGAATGTGCTCAGTTTACTGTGAACGGCCTATTGAATTCCACTTTCATAATATTGCTGTTATGTACCATAGACACCTACAAGCAGGTATCGACTGACATTTAATGAGGACTAACGATTCGAGCGATAATTTGAAATTNATAATACAAATTTGCCCACAAATAGTTTTTCGAATGTGCTCAGTTTACTGTGAACGGCCTATTGAATTCCACTTTCGTTATATTGCTGTTACGTACCATAGACACCTACAAGCAGGTATCGACTGACATTTAATGAGGACTAACGATTCGAGCGATNCGTACCATAGACACCTACAAGCAGGTATCGACTGACATTTAATGAGGACTAACGATTCGAGCGATAATTTGAAATTCGATTATGGGAATGTCAAAAGAAGCTCAAAATAAGAATTCACCTGAACGAACATTTTGTTACGGACAAAGCAGTAATTCCAGCAGGGAAACTCCGTCCACGAGCAACATAATTACATAACGTTCCCGATAGGCTGAGGTGAAAATAGTCAGGTGGCGATTCTACAATGTTCCTCAATCCCGCAGTAGCAGGCAGGCAAGCAAACTTACAAATCATGTACCAAAAGTCCCATTACACACCATTGAATTGTGAACAACCATGTGAAAGGTTTATTACTCCATAGGACCTTTGTGAACACTGCCGTTTTCACAGCATAGAATAATTCGCCTCCAAGAACAACGTGGAATCCTCCATTATATGACTGGCNGTGAACACTGCCGTTTTCACAGCATAGAATAATTCGCCTCCAAGAACAACGTGGAATCCTCCATTATATGACTGGCAGGAATTAAGCAAAAGTTTTGAATAGTTTCTTTAAGTTCTTTAGTTGCCTGAACTGCGTTTGATTTGCCTCCTGTTTGATTTGCCCCCAAATAGGTTTCCACAGAATGTCAGTTGCCAGCTATGAACNAACTGCGTTTGATTTGCCTCCTGTTTGATTTGCCCCCAAATAGGTTTCCACAGAATGTCAGTTGCCAGCTATGAACTAAGGGTTGGCCATTTCAGAGTAGCTGGTATATTTGGCGATCCTCTTCCAATCCATTTGTCTCTGAACACATCATTGAGGTTACACTTATTGGGAAATGTGCTGGTGCCCCATCCTGTTGGGACCAGAGCTGACCAAGACGTCCCAAACGTTCAATTTGCGTTATAAACTAGTTTATTACCATGGAGAGAAAAGTGATTTGACTGACTGCTACTGTCATACGAGTCACAGTGTTTTCAAAAAAAAGTATGGACCTATCAGGTGCGTTGCAGACATTGCAGCCCGTATCATCACACGAGGGGGATTCATTTCAAATTCCTGAAAGAAATTCGGATTCTCCTTANTGCAGACATTGCAGCCCGTATCATCACACGAGGGGGATTCATTTCAAATTCCTGAAAGAAATTCGGATTCTCCTTAGCTAAGAATTGATAAAATAAAGATGCCTATTTTGTTAGCTTAACTGAAGGAGGGGGGAAAGGGTAATGAGACTTTTGGTAAATATTATATGTTATTCGAATAAATGACTCGTTTTGTAAAGTACTCTATGTAGCTGTTTGTATTCTTGCTTGTGTACCTGCAATGATGCGGCACTCTAAAATAATGGTTCAAAATCTCGATCCTCCATCTGAACGCACCCCTGCTCATGTCGCATTATGGTTTACTTGGACCAATAGACTGTTTACATCAAGTGATAGCAGTGAGTGCTGTCTGACGTGAGTTGAATGTCATGAGTTCAATCATACTAGCAACATGCACGCCAAATTTACATCCAACAACAATATTTACAGACAAACCTGAGTGTCTTGTATTACCAACTGTCCTGTATAATACGGAATTTCCCGTATCCTAGGGTTGAAAAAATTATCCCTCATTTACATCGGACAAGGCGCCATATATCCCGTTTTTCAGTAATCTCATAAAATAAATGTATTATTAATAAACAGAAGTCAAGAAAACTCGCAAAATATGAATATTTCTACCTAGAAGTTATGTTTGTTATTATTTTCAGAGAAAATGTTAATTGATGTGTAATGCTGACTTTTGAAAATTGCACATAGTATTTAAAACTTTTTTATAATATTTTTCCTTAGTGGTTTGGTTGGAGTCAGATATCATCTGTCATTTTGTCGGAAGAATCCCCTATGGCAAATATGAACAGTTGGCAACCCTGGATCAGTTAGCAACTGCTGACAGATGCAGGGCTATGATTAGTAAAGTATCGATTACGGAACAGATATTCTTGGTGTTTTTGAATTTGAGTTGGCCTAGTAACACCTCAGTTAGTATCATAGTAAACAGAATCATTCTCTAGCCACTCGAGTATTAAGTCGTGATTTTAATAGGTAAATTATCTGATTACACCTTAAACACAAAACTCAGCTTTGAAGACCCCGGTGTTAAGAGCCGTTCAAACCTCTGCATACTGCTCTGTAAATGCAAAAGACCAGTGGTAAATATAGGCAGCAATGCTTTATTGTGGACATTTTATTATAAATATAAGTTATTATTCTTGTAGTATACTAACAGTCGAAATAATAACAAGTACCTTAATACAATTTATTAAAATTTTACTGTCCTGAACAGTAATTTAAACATGTTTGGATTTTCTTAGCAGTCCGAGATTGATGTGTGAACCTCGTTAGGACGCTGGATAAAGACTACATCCGGACCTCTTTTTTTATTGAAACGTTAGTTATTTGTAGTTTTCTGTCATTTTACATTTTTAGCCAATGCCATTTGACTATGTTTCGAGTCGTACGAAGAATCTCTGAAGTCAGAGCTGGTTTCACTCTACCACATGCAATGATTAGTTGATTTAGCTTCATCGTTCTTCCACAATCCACAATTCTACTAGTTTCATTTAACTGACGTGTGTATTTGTTTAATCGTTGCGGCGGAATTTGACTGTGACTATATTGGAAGACAACCAGTTGCTACGCATCAACGTTAAAAGGAGAGACGACAATCACGATTTTCCCCATAATTGAAACACACACACAAGTTCTGAGATCAAATGTTATCATTTCTTAATGAACTACACTTAACGATATCAGAGCATTTAATGACTTCTTTCGTTTAATGTAATAATGATTAGCACATATGGGTTTAAAAAATAATGAATGTGTTTTTTGCCTAAAAATAAAGATGAAAATTTTTCATTATTATGCACTTCACAAAACTCTTTATAACATTAGACATTTCTATTCACATTAATATAATAATAAAATATGGAAACTGTTAAATTTTCTTTCTTTAAC
This sequence comes from Clitarchus hookeri, assembly GCA_002778355.1. Lineage (NCBI taxonomy): Eukaryota > Metazoa > Arthropoda > Insecta > Phasmatodea > Phasmatidae > Clitarchus > Clitarchus hookeri. The sequence continues at coordinate 50,701 of NQII01008862.1, read as the reverse complement.
ATACAAATGATACTGATAAAGTATTCATTGCTAAAGTAAACATTTTTTGAGGGAAAAAGTTTTGTTTTCATTAAGAAATATATCTGTCGTAGTTAAGATCTTTACACAAACAATAANAATTTTTTGAGGGAAAAAGTTTTGTTTTCATTAAGAAATATATCTGTCGTAGTTAAGATCTTTACACAAAAAATAAGTGTACAATTGGTCATTCTAAAATATTGTTTACCACCACCGAAATATTAATAAGTAGGGTTTTCATTTAATAAATGCAAATTATCCAAACTCAAAATAAAAAAAATCTTTCACAATTTTTGGGAACATTTTTGGGAAAGGGGTCTAATTTTGTTATTAATTCTTAAATTAAAAATATGTATAAAGTTCATAACTTACAAAGTAACAAACAACAAGTTACCACGAGCCTACATGTCGAACTCCACACCTAGCAGTCAAAATACCACGATCCAAATGTAAATGTAACTAAGCTAGTTCATTGACAGACTTGTCTCCGGTTAGAAGCAAGGACTGTTACATACAAAGAGAGTAAGCTGACAGTGTTCCGCTTGTAGACTCAAAGAAGTCCTCTTAAGCCCCTCTGGAGCATCGCAGCACCCAGCACTGTCACACTGCAGCGTGTGCTCCAGCAGGGGATGAAGGATTCAACTGGAGACTTCTAGCCGTCTCTGGAAGTACACCCGGAAAGCACAGTTGGTAGAGCAGCGACACGGTCAGTCGCAGGTATGTGGCTCCAGTCCAAGACTTTGTTTATATTCTCCTTCAGATCTGAACGTGTTATTAACATACTCGTCTCTTGTCAGCAAATGTGTGGTTTTGGTGCACTACTNGTGAACACTGCCGTTTTCACAGCATAGAATAATTCGCCTCCAAGAACAACGTGGAATCCTCCATTATATGACTGGCGGGAATTAAGCAAAAGTTTTGAATAGTTTCTTTAAGTTCTTTAGTTGCCTGTACTGCGTTTGATTTGCCTCCTGTTTGATTTGCCCCCAAATAGGTTTCCACAGAATGTCAGTTGCCAGCTATGAACTAAGGGTTGGCCATTTCAGAGTAGCTGGTATATTTGGCGATCCTCTTCCAATCCATTTGTCTCTGAACACATCATTGAGGTTACACTTATTGGGAAATGTGCTGGTGCCCCATCCTGTTGGGACCAGAGCTGACCAAGACGTCCCAAACGTTCAATTTGCGTTATAAACTAGTTTATTACCATGGAGAGAAAAGTGATTTGACTGACTGCTACTGTCATACGAGTCACAGTGTTTTCAAAAAAAAGTATGGACCTATCAGGTGCGTTGCAGACATTGCAGCCCGTATCATCACACGAGGGGGATTCATTTCAAATTCCTGAAAGAAATTCGGATTCTCCTTACCTAAGAATTGATAAAATAAAGATGCCTATTTTTTTAGCTTAATTGAAGGAGGGGGGAAAGGGTAATGAGACTTTTGGTAAATATTATATGTTATTCGAATAAATGACTCGTTTTGTAAAGTACTCTATGTAGGTGTTTGTATTCTTGCTTGTGTACCTGCAATGATGCGGCACTCTAAAATAATGGTTCAAAATCTCGATCCTCCATCTGAACGCACCCCTGCTCATGTCGCATTATGGTTTACTTGGACCAATAGACTGTTTACATCAAGTGATAGCAGTGAGTGCTGTCTGACGTGAGTTGAATGTCATGAGTTCAATCATACTAGCAACATGCACGCCAAATTTACATCCAACAACAATATTTACAGACAAACCTGAGTGTCTTGTATTACCAACTGTCCTGTATAATACGGAATTTCCCGTATCCTAGGGTTGAAAAAATTATCCCTCATTTACATTGGACAAGGCGTCATATATCCCGTTTTTCATTAATCTCAGAAAATAAATGTATTATTAATAAACAGAAGTCAAGAAAACTCGCAAAATATGAATATTTCTACCTAGAAGTTATGTTTGTTATTATTTTCAGAGAAAATGTTAATTGATGTGTAATGCTGACTTTTGAAAATTGCACATAGTATTTAAAAGCTTTTTATAATATTTTTCCTTAGTGGTTTTGGTTGGAGTCAGATATCATGTGTCATTTTGTCGGAAGAATCCCTTATGGCAAATACGAACAGTTGGCAACCCTGGATCAGTTAGCAACTGCTGACCGATGCAGGGCTGTGATTTGTAAAGTATCGATTATGGAACACATACTCTTGGTGTTTTTGAATTTGAGTTGGCCTAGTAACACCTCAGTTAGTATCAATGTAAACAGAATCATTCTCTAGCCACTCGAGTATTATGTCGTGATTTTAATAGGTAAACTATCTGATTACATCTTAAACACAAAACTCAGCTTTGAAGACCCCGGTGTTAAGAGCCGTTCAAACCTCTGCATACTACTCTGTAAATGCAAAAGACCAGTGGTAAATATAGGCAGCAATGCTTTATTGTGGACATTTTATTATAAATATAAGTTATTATTCTTGTAGTATACTAACAGTCGAAATAATAACAAGTACCTTAATACAATTTATTAAAATTTTACTGTCCTGAACAGTAAATTAAACATGTTTAAATTTTCTTAGCAGTCCAAGATTGATGTGTGAACCTCGTTAGGACGCTGGATAAAGACTACATCCGGACCTCTTTTTTTATTGAAACGTTAGTTATTTGTAGTTTTCTGTCATTTTACATTTTTAGCCAATGCCATTTGACTATGTTTCTAGTCGTACGAAGAATCTCTGAAGTCAGAGCTGGTTTCACTCTACCACATGCAATGATTAGTTGATTTAGCTTCATCGTTCTTCCACAATCCACAATTCTACTAGTTTCATTTAACTGACGTGTGTATTTGTTTAATCGTTGCGGCGGAATTTGACTGTGACTATATTGGAAGACAACCAGTTGCTACGCATCAACGTTAAAAGTAGAGACGACAATCACGATTTTCCCCATAATTGAAACACATACACAAGTTCTGAGATCAAATGTTATCATTTCTTAATGAACTACACTTAACGATATCAGAGCATTTAATGACTTCTTTCGTTTAATGTACTAATGATTAGCACATATGGGTTTAAAAAATAATGAATGTGTTTTTTGCCTAAAAATAAAGATGAAAATTTTTCATTATTATGCACTTCACAAAACTCTTTATAACATTAGACATTTCTATTCACATTAATATAATAATATAATATGGAAACTGTTAAATTTTCTTTCTTTAACATACAAATGATACTGATAAAGTATTCATTGCTAAAGTAAAAATTTTTTGAGGGAAAAAGTTTTGTTTTCATTAAGAAATATATCTGTCGTAGTTAAGATCTTTACACAAAAAATAAGTGTACAATTGGTCATTCTAAAATATTGTTTACCACCACCGAAATATTAATAAGTAGGGTTTTCATTTAATAAATGCAAATTATCCAAACTCAAAATAAAAAAAATCTTTCACAATTTTTGGGAACATTTTTGGGAAAGGGGTCTAATTTTGTTATTAATTCTTAAATTAAAAATATGTATAAAGTTCATAACTTACAAAGTAACAAACAACAAGTTACCACGAGCCTACATGTCGAACTCCACACCTAACAGTCAAAATACCACAATCCAAATGTAAATGTAACTAAGCTAGTTCATTGACAGACTTGTCTCCGGTTGGAAGCAAGGACTGTTACATACAAAGAGAGTAAGCTGACAGTGTTCCGCTTGTAGACTCAAAGAAGTCCTCTTAAGCCCCTCTGGAGCATCGCAGCACCCAGCACTGTCACACTGCAGCGTGTGCTCCAGCAGGGGATGAAGGATTCAACTGGAGACTTCTAGCCGTCTCTGGAAGTACACCCGGAAAGCACAGTTGGTAGAGCAGCGACACGGTCAGTCGCAGGTATGTGGCTCCAGTCCAAGACTTTGTTTATATTCTCCTTCAGATCTGAACGTGTTATTAACATACTCGTCTCTTGTCAGCAAATGTGTGGTTTTGGTGCACTACTTAATGTTTCTAACAATTTTTTTTATGTTTTAATAGCTGATATTGTAAATACAGTGCTCTAAAGTAGAAAACTATATTAGTTCACGCGTTGGGGCTGTTCACGGTAAACTGAGCACTTTTGAAAGTGCCTCTTTAGAGGTACATGTGCGCACATTGGGTTTTCTTCCACCATGTGTACAATTAACATTACCATGTGCTTTATTACTTTATTGGTGCCTTATTCAAGTAAAACGGTGTATCCTAAAGTGATTATTGAGGGATGTACGCACCCTTACTGCAAGATGGTTGGAAATGCTTTTATGAACATATTTAAGAAACTAAGGTATATTAAACAAAAATGAGGTATATTGCGTTTATGCGAATGAAGCTGTTAAATGATTACGATTTTTTTGGTAATATAATTACTCTAACATTTGTAAAATTGGGCGTGACATCACAGTGCATTGTAGTTGAATCGGCATTTAGATACTGTACACCATTTCACTCGCACTTGCACCGATTCACAGCAGCAAATGACAGCATTTACCATTCACCGCACAACTATGAGTAGTTAGAAATGACCAGTTCTGGCCCACCTGGATGCTGAATGGGGACGACGGGACGAGTCGACCGCCATTTTAGAAGCCATAACATGGAAACCTCCTCTGTCATTCCTCGCCACCAGTGATTATCTTGTATTTTCCTTTTTTGCCCTCCTGCTCCATCACTCCATTTCAGTACTTCATGATCTTGCATTCTGTTTTGGGAGGTTTTCTTATATTCCTGCCAGTCTCTCGCTCATGTCCTACACTCTGTCGCTTGGTTTTTCCCATATGCTTCTCATTCTCCCTCTCACCCCCCTCCCCCTTTCGGACATCGTGTTTTATCATAGTTCTCCAAATTTCTCGAACTCCCTCGTCTCCACATTCTCCCATTCTCCTTCCTAGGTCTCTCGCTCATCCTATCTCTCGTCGTCACCCACCTCCTATCCCATTCACCCATATCCTACCCCCGGGGTTTTCTCATATGCCTTCCACTCTGGTCTTCCACCCCTAGATTTTCTCAGAGTCCTACCAGTCTCCTCCCTACCTCTCCTATTCGTTATATCCCTCGGGGTGGTTTTCTAATTTTCTCCCTACCCCTCTTGCTTACTTCCCACCCCCTCTTCCATCCCCCACCCCTGGGGTTTTCTGAAAGTCCTCCTAGTCTCCTTCCTACCTCCCACATCCTATCTTCCTCTCCTATATCCCACCTCTGGAGTTTTCTCAAAGTCCTCCCGATCTCCTTTATTGTTATCATGCTCTATCATTCCTTCCCACCTCTCATCCCTTGGAAGGGTTTTCTCAGAGTCCTTCTGGTCACCTTCCTAACTCTCTCTTCTACCGAGTTCTATACATCCCAGGTTTTCTCAGAGTCCTCCTGGTATACTTCCTCTTTCCAACATCCTATCACCCTCTCCAGTCTTAGAGTCCTGCTGATTTTTGTTGTTATCATTCCTTCCTAACTCCCATCCCTTGGGAGGGTTTCCTCAGAGTCCTTCCAGATGCCTTCCTACCTCTCACTCGTCTCCTACATTCTATACCTCAGGGGGGTTTCTCTGAGTCCTCCTGGTCTCATTTCTACCTCCCATGACCTATCCCCCTCTCCCATCACTCGCCCCTGGATTTTTCTGCGAGTCCTCCCGATCTCCTTTATTGTTCTCATGCTCTCTCATTCCTTTCTACCTCTCGTCCCTTGGGAGTGTTTTCTCAGAGTCCTCCTGGTCTCCTTCCTGACTATCTCGTTCTATACCTCGGAGTTTTCTCATACTCCTCACACCTCACTCTCTTGCATCTCTTGTCCACCTCTATCACTACCACCAGTCAGCCACCGTAGGCGGCAATATTTAATTCCCTCACTCGTCACCAGAGTGTTCGAAGTACTACAGGTCGCGGCTAGGAGCGTCGTTATAGGCTTGGACATTTTTGCAAGTGTTGGTTCACTATGTGTGTAAAAATATTATAAAAAATTACCGACTGTCTACCCAGTACTGCAGCTACAGTCCTGCACGTTCATAAAAATAATAAAACTAATAAACATACTTTTTTTTAAAACTGTTTTTAAGGATATCAAGCTAAGGCGAAAATAGCTATGTACTGAGTGCACTCATGCCCAAGCTAGTGCGGGGTGGAATGCTGTAAACACACTACGTCGCTACACGCGGGTCAGAAGGTAGCTGGGACTCTGTAACAACCAGACGAAAAAAGAATATCGGTACCCCTAATTCCAGCACCAGCCGGGTGGTAATTATAAGATAAGGGCTCCTAGTCGGTGGCAGTGCGTGTGCGAGAAAAAAAGACACCATCCATTGCCCCACCCATGGAATGTAGCAGATGAAATTGAAAGATAGCACCTGTAGCCCGGGCGTGGCCCCAGCTAACAACCGAGTGGTCGCAGCCGTCTAAGACTTATGTTTAGTATTCACCCCCATCTGTAATACTGGGATATGCCCAGCAGTTGCACGGTCCCCAGTTTCCTCCAGCCTGGGAAATAAACACACGAACATGTAACACACAGATTCAATACAGTGTATGAAAAAATGTACACAGTGCATGTTCGTGTACTTTTTTCTAAGAATAAATTTATTTGCACTTCCAAAAATTCAACTGTGGTACATAAGGGCTCAATCACATACCTCTTTTAATGTAATGTGGGAAAAAATTACATATCAGTAAGCACCGACCTTGGTACCCAGCAAATTTGTAGTGAATCGTACACTAACCACTTCACGAAAAGCTCGCTGCCTCGTCGGCGAAGCACCTTCTAAACTAAATAGATGTCGGGAAAGTTAGTTGTCATTATCTCTTGTTCGTAAAATCCGCCCTTCATCTTGTCACCATTCAAGTCAACGAGATGATACCTCCATTGTTCGTAATGTTGAATCTTGTCAATCCTGTAGACCTCTGTGCTCCAATTCGGAGTATACGATTTTGCAAGCTTCCTATCACTCTTGATATCCGGACATTGTCACCAATCTTCGCTTAGGCCTGTGCCTGTCCAATATTTAAGCATTTTGAACACAGTCGACAGCAAAGAATCATTCTTAACGACCACTGGCCGTATGCAGATGGTGCGGTGCATTCGTTAATTGTAAGCACTCAGTTTGTGATCTTGTCGGTCAATGTATGAATTTGAGCATCCATCTTAGCAGACACCGTACAGACAGCTGCTAGGTTCAATTCCATGTTGACCACAGCCTCTAGCTACTTAATTAAAGCTATCATCGTACCTGCACCCTCAGTCTTGACATTAAAGTGCTCGTCTAATTTTGAAGCCAGACCAGTAAGAACTCTATAAGCAACTCGCTCTCCTACATAATCAAGCTTCTTCTCCATTGCTACAAGCTTGCCTCCTGAAGTGGATAGTTTGAGAAAATCTCAGATAAGTTATGAATCTGACCTTCCATCCTAGCAGACATTGCATTCGTGTTGCCAAATAGCTGTCCTTCTGCGGCCTCGAGCATGTCGCCGGAAGTAAAATCAGTTAGTTGGGAGACACACTCGATCAATGTACCAAGCCGCAAATCCATGTTATTAGTCAGTATATTTGTATCGAAGAGACGGCCTTCCGCAGTGGTGAGCTTCCCGCCTAAAGCAGACAATTTGCGAACATCTTCAGCCAATGCATGTAATTCAGTAGTTACTGCTGTATGAACTCTGCTGGCTACTCTTTTGCTCACAACGTTGAGTTACGTCACTAAAGCAAGGAGCCGAGCCATACTGTCCAATAGTGTGCGAAGATGAGTCTCGATGTCAGCCTGCAGTACTGCCAGTGGTTGCAAAGTCTCTGAAGTGACTCTACGCACAAAGGATACATTACTCGCATCGCCGTCATGTTTCGGCCTTACGAGATTCTTGGCCTGTTTCCATCCGAAACTACAGTTTCCATTGTTGGTAAATGTAATACAGCTGTCGGTCGTGAAATTCAGGCTGCTATGGCCGAACTTGTATACAGTGTAGCTCATCATTCAGTGATGTGGGATAATGAACTGATCGAACCGACTTCGGTATTTACCCTTATGAGGTGGGAAATCCTTATCTATCACAGGGAAGTCCAAGGTTCGTGCCAGCAACATGAGCACATATCTTTAAATCTATCAAATTACATCAGAATTAATGTGGTCGGAGTATGCATGCTGCAAATTCAGGCCATCCATGCGAAATAGAATGAGGAAATTAGCATTGTCATGCAGAAGATGATGAGGCATAGAAGAATAAGTTTGACACAGGTAAATCGAATTCACAGCCCATGCTGAAATACTGCTGCATGGTCGAATGTTTCTCACATGTCACATCGTCGAAAACACTGAGTTTGGTAAAGCATCACTTGGTCGCACAACATCTTTATTGTCGCTAAATAAAAATTAATACAGACCATATACTGCATTTAGTATTTGTGGAAGATGTAGGTGCTATGCTGTTGTAGCGATTTCGAGTATAGGTAAATGTTCTCGAACCAAAGATAATGGGTTCCTACAAAAGGCTGAGAATAACACACACGTTATTCCACAGTTGCTTGGTCCCACTAGATTCCCATGACGTGATTCACGTACATTATTTTCGTCAACATCAGTGATGCGAACAGGAGGTGTGGTGGACTGTAGCACAATCTCCATTGAACTGATATGTGAACTGTAAACAACAGGTACTTAAAGCAACAGGACCACACTCGAGACTGGGTGAGGTAGCTGTCCTGAGGTTAGGTGATCTGGATGGTCAAGTTAATGGTCGGGTTATGTGGACGGCCATGTGCCACGAAACAAATATACAACGTAGATTTATCAATAAAGTAGTATTAGTATTTCGAAATGCACCATGGGAGTAAGGCAAAGATGGGATGTGGACTGGTGAACACGCAGATCAACAACTTCCCTTTCGAGGTGTCGAGGTGCACATTCCAGGTACAAATATTGTAGACCCAGTATGCGACTAGCACAGAGACATCCCTGTCTTTTTGTTGGACAAAGTGTGCAAGGAATGCGACATTGCCTAAGCGAACAGTAGCAAGTTGGAAGGTAGGCATGTGGCCAACACCGTTCTTGCGGTAAAAACCAAGTCGATAGTTAAATAGCCCAAGTCCAAATTCGGCGAACTTCTAGCTGCCTGGGGCATGTCCAAGATTATAAAAACTTAAGTCAAAAGGGGAATAGGTATGAGGTTTGGAAGGAAGAAAAAATACTGGGAAGATATGGAAGAAACCTCGCAAAGTAGGAAAGCAGGGACGCATCTTTATCCTTCATCTTGCCAGCACTCTGCATCCTCGGCAGTTTTATCGGTGGCACAAATGGTATTGAATAGTGAAGACAACGAACGAAGAAAATAAGCAGTGGACCGAAGTGATGCGTCACAATAGGGATATGGAAGCACTCGCTAGAGGTAAAAAAAAATGGCAGCGAACTGTATCTTCAACCTTACCATGTAGGAGGTGGTGGTGGGGTAAACTAAATAGGAGGACTGGGCGAAAGAAGCGGTCTTAAAGTCACTACCCAGTAGTCCACTCACTAACTTAGATATACATAAGTTTGCCCATAAATTACAAATATGCAATTTCCGAGGCGTGTTCATGTGCGACTACCTACTGCACCATCTGAGACGAGTTGAGTACGGTATAGTAAACCCAGATACCAGCCTCAGGCCAGGGACACATTGGACCGCGTATAAAAAGTGTGGTGATGTGGTTGAATACTTTGACAGCTACGTTAATTTAAGGGCTCCACCAGAGCTGAAAACATATTTGAGAGGTGCGAGATTACATTACAACTACGAAGCAGAGCAACTGCCTCGAAAGTGGAACTGTGGTAACCTAGCTATTTGCTTTCTTTTAAAGTAGATATGCAAACTATATTTAACGAGAACACACTACATTTAAGCATATGTGTCCAACGTCCTGATCTTGTGGGGCAATAGTTCGAAATTGTGTACCGCGCACTTTCCCCTGCTGAACCTGGAGAGGGCGAGGTCCGTAGCGCTGATAGATTTTCAAACTGACTTTTCTTACCAAACATAGATGAATGCAATTGCATGTTTCCTTACTACAAGGAGTACAGTAAGAGAGGAGAGGTGCATGTACCTACATGTTCGTATGAGATTGAAGATATAGGCGAGTACCTTAAACTTGCACTGGGGCTGGATGTAATGTTAGTGCTGCGAGGTAATGCTAATACGCTACACAGCGAGATATACTGTACTGCACAGATAGACTTCACGCGAAGCGTTACACTCGCTGCTATGCTTGGATTCGAGAAAACAAAGTACGAAGCGAATAAAATACATGCATCTACCCTAACAGTAAACATCTTGCCTGTTACCGTTATAAAAATAAACAGTAATTTGGTTACCGGATAATAATGCAACAGTAAGACTAGCCATAAACTACGCGAATTTTCAGCGAAGGTACTTACAATATTTAAGCTGGTGGATGTACCGAAGACAACCATTTTATTTCTGGTTGTGATGGAGAGCAGACAGGAAGTGTTCTTCTCTATAGTAGACTAAGACGGCTGTTTGATTAATTTTCGAGGAGAGGAAATCACAGTACGCATACATCTACGCAAATATGGGTCCGAAATTCAAGCAAATGTGAACTAAGGTAATAAAATCAGCTTACCATACCAAACTGGAATTCAGTACGAGGCAAGCACCCAGAGCAATAACATCTGAAAACGTGCATATCCTTAGAAGATTGGGACTGTCAGTTAACAAATATGGACATGGAAATTTAAAACTTAGCCGAGGTGCCGGGCTACGAAGATGGGATCACAAGGCGGAAATACAAATGTACACGCTCTATCTCCCAGGTCCAGGCGTACCCTCGTCCAAGGTATGGATCCACAAAACCAAGATATATAATGAACCATGTAATTCGTATTTGAGGTTCCTCCGAGGAACGCTAACAAAGGCAGGCAATGCTGTACCCGTGACAACGAAAATAATTAGAAACGGTATACTACACATGCTAAGTAGAATCGCGTACGAGGTGAGTGAATGTGAAGTGGATGCGACAAGATATACTGGAATTAGCTCCACCATAAAGAACTACCTCTCATTGATGCACTACCAACTATCACTGCTAAATTTGCAGGCTGGGTATCGAAGAAAATATTCAGGTTCCTATCTAGGATAATGGTAAATTTGAAGTATGTATTCTGCTAGTAATGCTATTAGGGTTCACTGATGACTACAAGCATGTAATTATTAATTCCAAGCAAGAGCTAGTTATTCTCATGGCCAACAAGCAAGCGAACGCAGTCCTGGATACCGCCGTTGTGCTGGAAGCTACGGCGCTCGAGATATGATCTATTGAATGGCTGCTTGCCCATGTGCAGGTAAAAACTATTAGAGCGTGACATTTTTTAAATATGCAAAAAAGTAAGGGTGTCGATATTGCATTTCTAGCATGCAGTTTAAAGACGTACCCCAAGCGTACTGCGCTCTGTGAGCATAAATTAGATTTTCAAAACAAATTTTACAAGTGACAAACCACGCTACATAATAGTTTCGTTTCAGACAGACAAACATAATGCTGTCAATGCAGAAAATTTTAAATTCGATCATGCTAACATTATGAATATTAAAGTTATCCTCAACTCTTGAGTGTTACCCATATGGAGATTTAAACATAAATTTCCCAAACAGTATATGCATGGTACTGTATCAAATGTACGCCGACTTTCAGAGATCCTACTATGGGCAAACACAGTAACCAGCTTTGGAACCAGACGAGTTCATAAGCACTGCCACCCTGCTGGTGATTGACATTAGTAAACAGGATGATAGAATAAAGTCAGGCGTAGTCGACTGCAGAATCGTAATGACCGCCTCGGAGAATTTTCCAGCCTACACTCAGGCCTATGCCTTAATAATTCATGATAGACTAGTCACGTACAATCTGCATGACAGAGTAGTTAAAGTACTAACATAATTGGTACCTATACATAGTCCATTCACCATCCAACCATCACAAGGTCCGCAAACGTTCAGGGCTGCATGTCACCGTGTGGTTTCATTTTTCAATGCATCTGCATAGAGGATGTAGACTGCAGCATAGCGACAAGAACATGTCTACCCCCGTTTCCATGGAGGACGCAGGTTGGGAATATTAAGTTGGCAAATATATGGCTGGAAATATACGATGGCGTTGTAGAATATAATAAAGATCATGACGTACTTTCCTCAATGTTGGTCGTGGGGCAGATGGTGTGGCCTTCGTGGCCGGTCTGGAGCAGAAGAGATGGTTGAACGTCTATTACGGCGAGAACGTAAATATATGTGATCTGCAGACAGAGGATAGCTGCCCTTTATTATGGTCATTTCAGGCTTGGTACACGAAAACCAAACATGACAGTGATGCCTGAAGGCTAGGCCGGTCTTGTCCGTGCTTGAACGCACTGCTGCTAAGGAAGTGGGCTATGGAGTGCGGTACATACTGACATGGAAGTGGGAGCAATTGTAATTGCATTTTTTTAACAGTAGGCAGGCTATCTAAATAGTGACCCAGCGATGAGGGTAAACCACTGCACTACGAGATACCATCATGGATGTGTTTATAGCAAAGCTGAATGGTAACGCTCAGTATAGGGCACTGACAGACCCAGTGGTCGGGAAGCGATATGCAGCATCGCATTTCTAGGAGGCAGATATATATTATGGCATGTGCATAATATGTTTGTTGAATGCAGATTTTCGGGTACGTTTACCTTCACCCTACATTCAACTAGTCATGGTGAGCCACATGACAATGCTTAACGAGGCTACGGTGCACATAGTCTATGTGAGCATCAAGCCTATTGGTAATGGCAAGACAATGCACATGCTAGAATTTGCGTAATTTGGAGTGTATGTAGGGATAAAATAGTGTCTCTCTCTCTTAATCTACTACAACTCTGACTCTCCAAACACGTACACAGCATTCAACTCGCTGGACGTGGTCATGTGCGGGACTGTTATGTCTGTGTACCGGTGTCTTAACTTCAAACCTTCTGGACTGCCTGATCAAGTGGAAAGCTGCAACAACGGACTCGAGCACTGGGTGAGTCAAAACATTGAAAACGAAGAGGAATTTCTATCCCTATATCCAAAACCAGTCAGTGTTGTTGCGTATCCCGTGTATTACGTGTTGAATCAGGACCCATTATCAACAGATCTTGTCCACCTCGAAAATAAAATAAAGCATTTTCAACTAATATTTAGTATTCCTCGTACTGATATTATGCAGAACATTGTCTATATATATCATTATATATATATATATATATATAAAATTCCTAATGAAGCAAGCAAATTTAAAAAAAACATTATTGCATAAGGGCAGCTATGAGGCTTGATAACTTTCAACGTCTCATAAATAAATGGAAGTTTAAGTGTGAAAAAGGCTGACAGTTAACTATCACTATTATTTTTCCACATCAGTATTCTAATCTTACACAATGCAAGTTTTCACAAACGCAATTGTTCAAGTTACTCTCAAATATATATCAACAGTTCTTTAAATATATATATTCTAGCCGCCTCAGTCAGTCCCACTGAGCTCCGATTGGTGTGTGTATGCACTCTGACGGCCGGAAAATAAATTACTATTGTATCTTTACACGAATGAGAACTTCTATTACAAATACGGTGATACCTATTCACTGGCTTAGCGAAAAGTGATTTAATATTAGTCACCGTACATACATTAAGGAATACATTTAAAAATTTTAAAAACACATCATTTGATGCTCAGTGGAAAATCAAGCATGTATTTCTCAACACGTTACCAACACATTCTGAAATGACGGAAACGCAAATCACGGAAGTAGATAATGGTTTTCAATTTCTAACTCAGACGAATTACAATTATGCGCGCAGCACTAGTATTATTTTTCTAATGATCATTTCAGTTAACCTATATATTAAGCTATTACAACTAACTATTATGTTAAATAAATTGCTTACGAATAATAATAATTAATCATTACTGAAGATCATTCGTTACATGATCCGCTACAGGTTAATCCAGTTAACGATTGTAAGCACTTCAAATGTTTACTACGCCGGCCGGCATAGCATTTCACATACACAACATGTAAACACACGTAAACTTTAGCAACACAAAATCGGTATGTATACTGTGTTATTACTTACATGACAATATTTATTTTGAAAGAATATTTTTGAAGTTTAGAAAATGGCTGAAAGGAAAATTAACTAGGCTCTCAAAAGTTATGGCGAGGGTTTCCAGCAGGAAATGGCCCCACGGAAGGGCTGCAATTTAATGCATGTTGGCCAGGTGATGTTGGGTTAAAAGAAGTTTTGAGGGGCGGTGAAAAATATTTTTAGTTGGGTNAGCAACACAAAATCGGTATGTATACTGTGTTATTACTTACATGACAATATTTATTTTGAAAGAATATTTTTGAAGTATAGAAAATGGCTGAAAGGAAAATTAACTAGGCTCTCAAAAGTTATGGCGAGGGTTTCCAGCAGGAAATGGCCCCACGGAAGGGCTGCAGTTTAATGCATGTTGGCCAGGTGATGTTGGGTTAAAAGAAGTTTTGAGGGGCGGTGAAAAATATTTTTAGTTGGGTTGGCAGTTTGATACCCGACCAGGTGCCAGACACCGTCGGCAGGTGGTGTCGATTGCTGCTGATGATGGTGATCTCAGGGTATGGCGGGTAGTTCACCCGGACGTGCGCAGTCCCTCGGTGAAATTGTTGGGTGAGCCCCTCTGGACAGGAAAATCAGGGATTCTCTACACCTGATACTTATGTCGGAATGAAGTGGGACTATTCAGCCTGACCCACACGCCTTTTACTGATAAAAACTCGGCGTTCAGCATGTTGGTTATTAGGGTAAATTACGTAAATTTTCGGTGAAAGAGGGTTGTAGGGGACCCGGACCCAGAAACGACCGAAGTCAGTGCTTGAAATGAAAAACACGAGTCTGAAAACTTGCGAGTAATTATTCGTTCACAAATCTTTACATCGCTCTAGGTGAAAACATTACATGCGTTCTGGCCTGCAGCCCACCAGATAGGTAAAACTGAGAAAGTACACAGGTGTGCACAGCAATGAATTACTGGCATTTTAAGCTTCCCCAGGCGATGCTATTCCCGACTTAGAAGGGGTGGCATCACAGGGTGCAGAAAATAACAGGTTCCAGTAAGTTACATCCGACTATTGCAGATAAAGATGATTGGTGCGAAAAATTGAAAGCACCTGGAGCGCGATGCAAGACATTCCGACCCTTTGAGACACCTGGTGGCGACTGAATCTGGCGAGCTCGCGAGGCGCAAACCATGGCACACGCCGCTCACCCTGCTTTATTTTCTGTTGAAGTGAAACACTTGCACAAATAAACGGACACGAACTCTTGCATATTCATGAATAAATAAATACATTATAGTACACTGCATAAACAAATACAATTTAAATGTCGATTGTGTGAAATTAACGTTACCTGAGCGGTCGGGGATAGTAATGCGGACGTCGTCTGGCGACAATGTTAGGAAAAGTCAGAATATTACACAATATTCCTATTTCGAATAGAATGGGCACCAGCTCACTGGGTGAGCACGAAGTCACAGTTCTCAGGATCGTGGGCTGAACGAACACGTGGCTGTATCCCCTGACACACACGGTACAAATATACAGGAAAACGTAATATATAGCCGAGATATTCAGGCTCCCCAGCACACGTTAATATTACCTTTTACCTTATAAATGAAGGATGTCTCCTTGAGTCGTCGATGACTTCCTGGATAGGACCAGGGCCGAAATACAACAATAAATGAGAACTCACAAGTTTCAGTTATATCAAGTAAATTTTATTGCCGAATAGTGTACACAGTTACGTGTATACAATGCAAATTAAAGTGTAGCTGACTCAAAAGGCCTACCAGCGGCTGTTACTGTACAAAAAGGCCAAGAATGGCACAAAAATTTACATTAGTAATTAAACCTCCGGGGTCGGTAAATTGAACTGACAGAAGGGTGCTGCGAACATGGGGAAGACTGTTGGCAAACTAAATAAAAATTCCAGTAAATTACATTAGTCTATTGCAGATAAGTATTCAGAACAAAGAATGAAAGCCCCCCACGACGTGATGCACATGCAGCACTTCAGACTTGTGGAATCAGACTGCCAGAGATGGCGCAGGTGAGCAGCATCCTTGAAATTTAACTCGCTCCACTCCGCGAGGTATTTGTCGATATATAGGATATTATAGTCTTGGTGACTAGACGGTCTTGCGGGGGTCGGCACTTGGACTCGTCCTATGGAAAATCCTTTTATATACATGAATACATTTTCAGATTTCTGCGGATTGTGAATTGTTTGTGTATGAATTTATGTTTTCAAAAAATTCAAATAATTTTCGTGAAAATATTGGAATAATACAAATGAACCGCTGTAAATTGTCCAGTCGTTATGTGGGATGGCAAGAATTTATTCTGTACGCCGACCCGAATCTTTGGGTATTTTAAAGAACCGCATTTTTCCTACTTACATATTATACTTATTTGTTTTATAGTTACTTTAACACCCGGGTACTACGCAAAAATTTGACATTGACGCAGCACTTCACATTCAACTGTACACTGTAAATAAATTTGTCATCAAACGATGAACAGCAACACGTCCGCTTATTGCCCTTTAACTTCATGTTGTAAAAGCCTGTTGCTAACTCTCCCATGCACTGTTTCCAATTCTCGCTCTCTGCGGACTTTCACTACACACGGCAATGCACCAACATATCTGGAGTCACAGCGTCAATTTCCCGACGATTGTTATCTTGCAGTTCTTGATAGTCAGTGGTTTGTGCGATAGACTTCTACTTTTAGCATGACCCTTAGGAATAAATCCGGTGGGGAAAGGTCAGGTGATATGGGTCTCCAAAATCCTTTGGAAACGGTATGATCTTCAAAGAAGGATACAATTTATCTCATGCAGGACAGCGTTGAAAAAGTTACATGCAGGGCCATTATGCTGAAAATAGTAAACTCGAAATTTAATGTCATCAAACTGACGGACAATCAATTGGAAGATACCCAGGTAGACGTGGGCATCCGCTGTTGTTTTCAAAATGACGGGGTCAACAATGGGGTACCTTGATAAGCGCACCATACTCCAATTTTTTCATAAGGAATAGGTGTTTAAAGCTCACTGTGAGGATTATCCATAGCCCAAAGCCGGGGTAATCTGGGAATTAACAGCTTCACTTAACTGGGACCACGCTTCTTCGGTGAACCAAATGTAGTCAAAGATTCTGGGATGTGCATTGAATAAATGCTGGAACCAATAACAACAAATGCCAAATTTCTGTTTGCCGGAAGGTTTCAAAATTTTAATAGCAGTAACACGATAAATTTGCAGCTTTGCTTTCTTGGCAGTTTGTTCACACGTATCTGCAATACACATATCAAATAGGAGTATACACAATTATGTATACAGCATTAAAAAAATTTTATATTTCTGTATCTGTATATAATTATGCCTACAAGCATCTTGAAAGAATATACTGTTATGTGATGACAACTGCGTGTTTTCCAACTATATTAGGCTACTGATTCCAACGAGCGTATGTATATTCTCAGAGTACTCCCATATATTTTACATTTTAAAGCAATTATGACATAAGGCCTTCTTTGACACAAGCTAGTATTTTGACTGTAAAAATAATCACTTTTATATAGAAAAATAGCATTTGTTGTTCTGATGCAGTGAGGTGAACATCGATTTGGAAGCGTTTTCTCGCCCAACAACGAAGATGAAATGTGAATATGACGGCTTGCCTTTGAACGCAATGAACATGGACCCGCGGCCTCCATTATTGCTACTTCATTTTTGTCGATGTCGATTCGGTGATCGAGGTTTCACTTCAGTGAATTTGCTTGGCGATATGAGAGAACCGCCTATACGAGGAGTTATTTTCGCATGAGCAAATGTTATGACAATGGCCACATGCTGTTTATAAAAGGCGATAATTTGAATAACGACATCAAGAACGGAAATGATTCGTCTTTTGAGAGCCAGCAAGTATTGTGGCCAATACCTCTTGCTGCACCGATGGCTACTAAATCCACTGGCAATTTTGATGAGACAGTTAATGCTAAAGACGGAATGAGTGACCTGTGTCGTGCAGTAGGGTCGGTGCGCACGAAATGTAAACTTACAAGACTTTCGCGTGAAATCGATAAACTTCAAATTTAAAGACAATTTGCTTAAATTATGATAACGATACTACTCCTGCCACAAATAAAAGTAAATTTGATATAGAATACAAAACAGGAGGTGAAGAATTCCACGAAGAACGCATTGTTTGAAAATGAACATGAAGACAGTGATGGTGCTGCAGACGATGTCGATTTTCTTGATGCTCTAACACTCCCCTCCCACGAATTTTCTGCAAAACGTGCGAAATGAAATGGAGGAGGCAGAAGATGCTGGGAAACTCGCTACATATTTCCTACACACCCGAATAAACTTGGTGATGGACTCAGACATTTGATTGCTTTGCAACAAGATGGAGATTTCTCGCACCTTAACGAGTTATCTTCATTAATTCGTGAACTGAAGGTCATGGATTATACCGCATGATGTGATGAACTGCTTTCCTCTCATATTTTAATTTGTAAAATTAGAATAATGTTTTTAAAATAAAACAGTTGTGTTTTAATTATTTTGTCGTGTATCCTTTTATCCCTCATAACTTTGAAGTGATGGTGGAGAACTTGACTATTAAAGTAAATATCCACATAAAGAATATTAAAGAAGACTTTACGTATATAAAATGCATGGGCAGTGGACTGCATACAAAATATTATTTCAGTTGACGTGTACAAATTTGGAGACAGCGAATGAATCTAAGTTGTATATGTGTGGGTGGGAGGAGAAGATAAAACCCCGAAGGAATGGTCGAAGGATAGATTGAGGGTTTGGGATTGATCGAAGGATTGGTGAGAACCAGTGAAGATTGCAGACGATTGCAGAGTATTGTGGATCAGGATTGAGGAGGAGGCGGAGTATTACTGAGGGTTGGTGAGGAGGATTACTGAGGATAGCCGACTACAGCAATTTTTGAGGATTGGTAAGAATTGCTGAAATAATTGGTGAGGATTGGTGAGAAATGTTAAAAATTGCTGACAGTTCTTTACAATTGCTGACGAATGGTGAGGGTTGGCTATGAGGATTACTGAGGATTAGTGAGCACCATGGAGGATTGCGGAGGACGATTGGCGAATTTTGACGAGGATTGCTGAGAATTTCTGAGAATTGTTGAGGATTGGCGAGAATTGTGGAGGAGATTTGGTGAAGATTGGTGAGTATTACTGAGGGGTTTGGTGAAGATTGGTTTGAATTGCTGAGGATTGGTGAGAATTCTTGAGGATTCTGGATGATTGGTGAGGGGAATCCTAAGGATAGGTGAGGTTTGAGGAGGATTGCAGAGTATGATTGGCGAGAATTGGTAAGGATTGCTGAGGATTCGTGAGGAGAATTTCTGGTTACTGAGGACTGGTAAGGATTGTGGAAGATTACTGAGGATTGGAGAGGATTTGTGAGGATTATGGAGGAGAATTTGTGAGGATTGCTGAGAATTAATGAGGGGGGTTTGTGAGAATTGGTGTGAATTGTTGAGGATTGTGGAAGATTGGTGAGGATTAGCGAAGAGGCTAAAGGATTGGTGAAGTTTGGGGATTACTGCAGAGGAGAATTGGCGAGAATTGGTGAGGATTGCTTAGGATTCATGAGGAGGATTTCTGATTTCTGAGGATTGGTATGGATTGTGGAGGATTAGTGAGGATTGTAGAGGGTTGCTGATGGGGATTAGTGTGGATTTTTAAAAATACTGATAATCGTTGAGTATTTCGGAGGATTGTATAGGTTTGGTGAGGATTGCTGAGGAATGTCGAGGAGGATTGTTATGGATTGATGAGGAAGGCTGAGGGAGGTTGCTGAGTAGGTTTGCTAAGGATTGCTGAGTATTGGTGAATATTGGTGAGAAGTATTGCTGAGGATTGTTGAGGTTTGGCGAAGAGGATTGCTGAGGAATGGTGAAGATTGGTGAGGATTGCTGAGTAGGATTTCTGAGGATTGCTGAGGATTGGGGAGGAAGATTGGCGAGCATTGCTGAGTATTGGTGACAATTGGCAGCTCAATTAGAAAGTTATTTCATATTTTGTAGGTGCTGTTCCTTCCATGGCCTTCACATTTCCATTGTAAATTCAATAACATTTTCTCATTTTCTTTCTCCCAAACTTCCATTCCTTTTACACCACATCAATATTGTCATTAATAACCTATTTAAACTAGAATCTTCAAACTTTACGTCTAACCCTGGCACATTAGACCACCTTCTTTTCCATTAAGTCTAAAAAAGGTATTCCTTAAAAATTATTTTATATGCCTTTTGAAATGTGTTACATTACAGGGTTCCTATACTGCATACATATTTATCTACTTGACAATTACATTTCGTGATGAGACTAACTTACCCCTTTTAACATTCTTCCAAGTTCCTTTTGTCATTCTAGCTAGAACTGTTTAATCTATGAACTAATACTTGGCATTTACCCTTTCCTACATGACGACTTCAGTTTCCAGTTTCTACAACATATTTTAAGTTTCCCTTTTCCAAGCCGAAATTTTTTAAGTTGCGGGCTTTATAGTTGGCATGTACACTCCCACATTTGAAAATTTTATATGAAGAGACTACTTCCTCGACCATCATTGGCACATTTAACAGTCCGTTTGCCATTTAAAATTCCTCTAAGTTTCAGTCTTTATGCTGAGTTCATATCTCACTCTTCCTGACCATATACATTGCCACTTTAGTTCCGCCTTCATGCCTTATCTACTATTATGTGTGTCTTTGCCATTCCTAATATTTTTCATTTAATGTTACTTCTTGATATATACTACCAATTCAGTTATTTTACCACTACAATTTCCGTTGTTATTCTACCCTTCTCTTCGTCTATGGCCTCTTTGTGCATATCTTTAATGATTCTGAACTGTTTATGCTAAATAATTTACAATTTCCTATCCTTGGCAGAGGATATATTCTTCAAACTATAAGATGACTATCTTATAGTTTGAAGAATATATCCTCTGCCCCATGTACCCCTATACCTTTAAGCTGCGAGCTTCTTTCCCGGCATGAACCATACCCTCATTGATGCTTTCTGATTTCCATGAATACTTGGAACCTGCCCCCTTCCCCATTCCTTTTTTTACAGTTTTTCTACGATTACCATACTGATAAACATACAGGGCAATATTGACATGTGCCGTGTTCTTCTGGACTGTTTCTATTTCTACATATTTATTCCGTTCTTTGCACCACATTGAATTTTATGTCCCTTTACACCACATGTTATGGCTCTGTCATAAATTATTTGCAACATATGTAAAAGTCTATGCCTGAAGCCCTGTTCTTTCCGGCCCAAATGTTCTAGTCGAATCAGTTCCACTAAATATAATGGTACATAATTACGAATTGGTGCTCACCATTGTCATCAGCAGTTATATGTATAATTGCAACAAAATATTATACATTTATAAACGTAGCACATCAAATAAAAAATTGTAAACCAAAATAAGTGAAATTTTCAAATATCTCATAAAACATTGATAATCATTCTTAAAACAACCTATGTTTCTAAGTATCGGCTAAATTTATTTACAAATAATTTGCATTTTATACTCATAGTTTAAAATCATTTTACCTAATAATTCTGAAAAAATATCGATAGACACAAACACTCGTTTGTAATAAACTTGTTATTAAAGTCTCTTAATCTCATAGCGTAATTATTAATTTTATATGGTTTAACCGTCATTATCAATTAATCAAAGCAAGCAATATTTTATAAGAAAAGCATCAATTGGAAAGATTTCGATAAATACTTTTTGCTTATTTACATATATGTAAATATCATGTTGTAATATTTACTAAGACGAAGCTTCCCACGCCAGAATTATGCAGGATACAAAACAACTAACACGCCACAAAAAATTAGAGAAAAATATTTTTAACATATAATACTTTAAAACTGTATAATGCAAAATACTTTGCATATTATAAATATTACTCTGCAGTTGATTGTGCACAATATATTTAATTTATGTGATAAGTAATACACTATAATTATAATTTCTGTCTGTATAAATTAGCACATAGATATTACTACATAACTGGTGACAGACAGATACAAGGAGTTTTGTAGCAAAACATCTACCACCCTGCTGGAATAACTAACTGCAATTATTTGTCCATTTATATTGCTGTCTGTAGTTTAGTTAAATGGTGAAACATATAGCACAAATTTACAACTGCCGACTGTAACTATGCACTTACAAGATATGCTCATGCAGCTGATAACTGCAATATAGGTATCAATAACTTTAACTTTGTGGTCACAGAAGGAAATGAAAGTCTGTAATCATAAATTTGTGGTTAACAGAAAAATGTATGTTGTTAACTGCCATATTTTGATCACTAGCTCAAGTGTGTCAGATGTATTATGTAGAGAATAACGTTACATTCGTGACAGATACAAAAGTTAGTTAAGCAGTTTAGTGCCTGAGAAACAGTCGCTGTCAGCTACGTGTCTGCAGCACAAAAGAGTTCACTTTTGCAGTTGCACCTGCATACTGTCATCAACCTAACTGAACTATTGAAGTTATTTTGTGAAATTGCTGCAAAAACATCATAATATTGATGAAATTTTTGTCAGCAGGGCAATAATAATGCACGATAATATTATGAAATTTAAAATTTACAATTGAAACGGTATTTCAAATCTGATTTACAGGAAAATATACCCTTATTGTTTCTACACATGAGTGTTTGTATATATGTATAACAATTAATATTAATTTCTTAATTCACAATTAAATAACAGTTCTTACCAAAAAAACCGTAATTATATGTTTGGTAATTTAAAATCGTAAAATTTATTTTAGAATTTTTTATAAGTAGAAGTAATTGTTAAAATTTTATTTTACAGTAATTGATGTGTTATCGCGGCCTTATATTTTCGTTCTTTACTGTGATGTGGCACATGGCATGAATTTAAATACTCTATCATGCGGGAGCTGAATTAGTTTTCGTACTGGATACATTTTCCATAACAGTAGTATGATTGAAAATTAAGGAACAAATGTGCATCGTCTTAGATAAGACCAAGAAGAACTATTAAACTGACATGTCTCTTATGTCTGCTCCCAAGTTAACTGGCGCCAGTGTTTTAAATATAGTAGGCTATTATTAAATTGTATGAGAATTGTCACAAGTAAAGACAGCAGGAGTAAGTCTTGCGATAAAATATTCTATATTTGATTCGTTGAAGGAGTGTTACTATGGTAAATATTATATTCCACAGTAAGAAATATACCCCACAAAAGCTTTTCTATTAGAAAGTTTAATTTAAAAAAGTGCTTAACTTGTGAAAAATTTAAAATTATTGTTTGAACAATTTCCGACATATGACATTGCAAACACTTCGTTGTAGTGTCAGATAATCTACTAGGTAAAATAAAATAACGTACATTAAAAATATCTTAGATTAAAAAACCTAAATACATTAAAAAGAAATGAACGAGCCTGAGATAGGTGTTGTCGACAAACATGTAACACGCATATAATCCCAAGAAGTAATTGATACAGAGAAAAAAATAACTGAACGACACAGAACAACGGAAATGTAACATGCATATAATTCCGAACAGGAATGCAGTCAGATGACACCAGAAAAATGACACAGCACAACCATAATTGGTGGCCAAACAGACAAACAATAAATATGGAATATGAAGAAATGACCAAAAACCGGACGAACAAAGAACACACAACAACAACAAAAATGGCTGTTACAGTTATAAATATAAACGACACGACGACAATACAACAAAGTATTTGCAGCGGCGTATGTCAATAATTGATCAAATGATCAATTACCTTTTCTGCATGAATTATTCAATCACATATTAAAATCTGTTTGAAAGCTCAGTGTATGTAAAACGTAGTCTCCATCTTTGTTTCATAATATAATCGGTATTTTAGTTGGTAATCCAAAAAGTTAACGTAAAATTATTTCGTACTAGAGTATGCATATATGGTTATATATACTATATAATTAAAATTTTAAAATATTTAATAAGCGGTATTGTAATTATTTAATGAAAAAATAATCACCGCTTGTAACATGATTACTATGACTTTGAGTAGGTCCATGGCCTACAATTTCTCTGAATTACAGACTATCCGATGAGGGATTGACGAATGCAGGTCGTGTACAACATTCACGATTTTGCAGGAGGTTGTATTCTACTACGCATTTTAGCACCCAAACAACCTTCTTATATTGAATTATGTTCAGATCAGGAGACTGACGTGATCAGATGTGATGTTCCACATTCTCATGCTCATATGACAATTCTTAAGCCGACCAAGCAGTGTGGATGAAGCATATATGTCTCATAACACGGTTCGTTCACTAGTGACCATTTTCTTCTGGTCCATAGTAAAGAGGTTTGGATGTGCTTTGTTCTTTCCTTAAATTACTGCACTCGCCCCACCCTCTGCGAATATATAGCACCCTACGTCACAAAGCTCCCTTCATACTTAACACTATTAATGGATCACTCTGCATTAAAGGCTTCTCAAGAAGTAAACACGTACGTAAGTCTTATTAATGTAACAAGATTACCTTATATTTCTGGTGTTCATGTCTAATCTCAATGCATTCGGCGTCCGTGTCGTCGCTTCCAACCATTGCAACTGTTTTTTTCCAAAATTGGTTGGATATAACAGCTGAGTGAGATTGCTTGCCTTTTTCTTAGGATAGCTCTTATTAACATTTTTTTTACACAAATATTTGTAAGAAACATGAGTGCGATAAATCAATATTTCTTTGATCGAGAAAAAAAATTCAATGCTTCTGTATTAGTTTGATGAGCGAATCACTAAAAATACACAGTATCAATATTAAAATTATAAATTAGATTAACCACTATATTATCTTTAGACTGGCTCATATATATGTAGGAATGTTACTTGTTGAATTATAATAAGCTGTTTTTACAGAAAAATAATTTGTTATTCTATCACTGTTGCTTTCACACTGTTCCTACTAATTAATGTAACATTAAATCACAGTGGTATTTTAATGTACTTTTCTTCCTATATTAGCTTTTGTTATATGTTTGGTTACAGTTTTCCTGCACTTTATTCTGCTTACTGATAAGAAAACTGAATTAGCACAAGCAAATAAGTCATCAGCGATGCAGCCATTGATGTGACTAAAGGCAGGTCAATATTAAAAAAACCGCCGCTACAGAACACCAATTTTCGTCTATAAATCACATCTGAAAATAAACGAAGTTCTTTCTTTACATCATCGTCTATTCCTGGTTCACACAGCAAATCTATAACTGTATCATTTATAGTCTCAGTTACCTCAACTGTAGCATTGCATTCGTATATTACAGCCACTGTCTGCAGAGAGTAAAAAGAAGTCCACACTAAATAGCCAATTAAAATAATTGATTTATTTTCCATGCTGATCATGTAGGCTGGGTTGAAAATACATACAAGCGAATGGAGCAGATTATTAATTGTAATGGCCCAAAAGGACAGAATATGTAAAAATATTGATGAACCGTAGATATAGTTGATCAAAGATACGATCCTGCACAAACTAATATACAGTGATCTTAGTGAAACAATTCTCTTGATGTATTCATCGCGTTGAAGATCTGTTACAACTACTGGCCCGAATAACTCCATAAACGAATTTATTCCTCTCAGAGGACGTGCCACTGAAACATGACCCATTTCACACTCTGGTACTGCGCTGTATCTCGTCTGAGAAGCAGTTTTAGTTATCTTTATTATGTAAAGATGGTTGCGAAGTTCGTGACTCACAATACACAACCTTTGCTTGACCAGGGCAACAATGTTAATGTAGTTTCCTGCGACTACGAAAAAGACTACGTCTTTCATGTTAGCACCAGCGGTAAGCATATTTTTTGTTATGGTTGGACAGTAAGCAAATTGATTGAATAACAAGGCAGCAAACATAACCGCAGTTACAACTAAGAAAAATGTTGTTGGGCGATTAGAAAGTTTGCTGTAATTGTCGTGGCTGAAACTGAGTATTTTCTGGTCAACCTCAAAGAATATCTTAACAGCTTCCTGCATATATGAATTTCTCAACCATAAAACTATGACACCCACTTGGCTAGCGATGAATACCAGGTTAGTTGCAGTCGCAAAAGAGATAGTATAAGTTTTTGTGAATAATTTAAAACCGTCACGCATATACCTATCATAATTTTCATACATAAAGAATGATATTGTAACAACATGTACGAATATTCTGTAAGTATTTCTTTTCATGAACCATTTGTAGTAAGCTACTCTTGTGGCTTGATCTCTTCTGTCTTCAGCTGTCTGATGGTAAATTTGAAGGCCAACTACTTTAGATGCAGTTTTTAGAGGCTCCGAACAGACCATGAAGTTAACTGCTCTAGTCGTCGCCATTCTGACCTGCAAACATATCACTATACATTTTATGTAATACGTAACTTCCTACCTAAAAATTAAGTATGGATGGCTTAAAAACATAAAGTAAACAAATAGTTTCATAGAAATTTCCGATACGATTATCTCAAGCATCACCTGGATGTATTTCAAACTAGATTCATTAAATATTTTCGATAAGTTTTCGGAACTATTATTTTACTATATATGTTTTCTCTATGTAATAACAAGTTTTTTGGGTTGATTAGAAACATATTCTACCTTTATTATTATTCCTTCGAACTTGCTTATTTATGCACTGACGAACACAATTTAACTAACTGTACAACAATGTTTTTAGATCAAAGCCGAAATAAAAAAATCATTGTCATAAACAATTTTTCTCTGTTTGCATTACACTGTCAGTTTTCCATATATAATCATTTGTGTCTATAGTTTTTGTCAGAATAGTAAGGTGGAGTAGTTTCTTTGGCGCAACGACATGCGTGTAGAGCTGTCTAACACTAAGTATTTGCATTACTTTACTGCAGTTCAGAAATGAGTAAGACTAATGTATTCCTAATTTAATTCCATAAATTCTAAATAAACTGGTAATCCAAGACAAAACTGTAATAGATTTCACTGCAGTAACGGTTCTTATGAACACACACTAAACAAAGTTAATCTCTACAGCTGATCAGTTTGGTAATAATATAAAATCAATTTCGAAATTTACACTTGTATTTACTTAGGCATTACTATGATAATATGACAAGTAACAAGCGTAATTTAGATATGCAGGCTTAGGATAATTAATAATAATATCTAGAAGCTACATCGTAAATGTTTTTGCTGTGTTAATCCATTGAGACGTCGTCTTGATAATTTTTAATGGTAAATATACCTTGTAAATTTGACGTCCTTGACCTCAAATTATTGGTGAGCTAAACTCTAAATTTTACAAGATTTTCTTCACTCTCCTTTAAAACTAGATATTCGCCATACTGAATCTAGTTAATCATCATACTGACTCTAGTTAACGTATATTTCTTTTGTAATCAGAAACACAGAAAAAATTAGAACATATTGTTACTGTCTTAGTTCACGCGACCTAAACACTATAAGTTTAAGGTAAAGCAGTGCGTGGAAGGGCTAGTCAGAAAGATTATAAAGACTCAATAAGGCTGAGACCACTCTATTACTTTAATTCACATTAATTGACTCAACATAGATCAGGTGAAAGTAAATACGAAATAACAAAAAAAAAAAAGATAAGACCGGGGAGAGGGGTGCCATATTATGGACGGAAGATTAAAATAATGAAAAGAATGTGTAGGCGGATGCATGCTAAGTGCGTAACAAGGGGATGGAGAGTGTTCAGGAATGGATGAAGCAGATGGACAGGAAGCTAGAGAGAAAGATCAAACACACAAGGAAGGAATTCTTGGGAAACATGATGGAGGAAGGTAAAGGTATGGAAGGACGGAATTTGCGTAGGTATATTAAGAAAGTAAGGTTAAGAGATGAAGTTACACTGATTCTGAAAGGTATGGATGGCTTTACTACGACATATGGAAAATTGAAATGTGGATATGCGCAGTACTTTTCAGAGTTTTAGGTACAGAATGATTTGAATAGGGAGGATAATGGGGACCGGGGGTTATATAGTGAGCTTAGAATGAGCCAGCGAGGAATAAATATGGTAATCGAAGCGTTGAAGAGTAATATGACAGTAGTACCATATTTAATAGGGAATGGAGTCCTTGCGTTTGGTGGGAAAGAGGTGGTTATTTACACCAGGCACAGAACGTCTTGGTCGCCCAGTGTCAGCATATCGGCGCCAGTACCAAGCCCTGGTATCACATCCATCAAACGCCCATACCGTCATAATACATTTGCCTTGAAATTTCAACTTTAGTAATATAAATTATAATTATTTACATAAAAATGAATATTTGAATATAGCCTAGTAGAAACGGGAATCTATCAAACACATACGATATATATTAAGAAATGTATATCTGTTAGGAAACTGCCTGGGCAGACAAACTGCAAAATTTTACATTTGTAGAAAAATATTCTGGCACCTAATTTAACATATTAATAACGACTATCGAATCTATATGTATTAATTTTAATTTACTTACAGTTGTGTGTACCATTGAAAAAATAATTAATCTTTGTGTTATAGTTTGTAATGGCAGCACCTGTCCAAACAGTTGTAATACTATTTCTTCTTTTCCATATCAAACATAACAAACTTTCACATATCATTTTACTTCTTATAACAAAAACCGACACTTCGAAAAAGTCTGGTCATGGAATTTGATGAAAACGTATAACCAATTTTCTCACGCATAGCTGCCGTAATATTTTGTCGGAATTTTTTTAATTATCGTAAAATTCTAACGCTACTCTCCGAAGACCGTTTTTTGTTAAAATAATTCAAATATGTAAATAGTTTCCTGAAAAATATTCTTTTCCTAAGTAAAACAAACATCACACGCTCTTGCTGTCAAACTGTTAATTTGATCATAATTTATGCTTTCGCGAAATATTTTGATAGTATAAAGGAATGCACTCTATAAATATTATAGGTAGGCCTTGTTCGCTAGCACAAGGTTTACCTAGCACCATAATCCTACCACCTACTATAAAATATTATAAATGCGAAAGTCTGTGCGTGTGTATATGTATGTTACCACTCAGCTCCATAACGGTTTAATGGATTTTGATGAAATTTGGTGTGTAGGTACTTTAGGTCATGAAATAGGACATACGATACTTTTTATTCCGGAAAACGTTACGGTTTACATGGAATAACAACAAAACGCAATTCTGCAACGGCTGGGAACGTGAGCGAAATATTTTTTCCTCTGGTAGCAGAGTTTATCAGGCCGCCCAAGGACCTCTGAAATGGCTTAACGACTGCTATCAATCGATAACAACCGGGACCGAATATTTAACGTGCCCACCGAAGCCCGGAAGCGCTCAGATGTTAGGCCCCTAAACGGTCAACCATCCAAATATGTGCCCGATGGGAACGTTGCTTAACTTTGGTGATCGATTAAGATTCCTCAACCATGGGCAAAGAGTAATACCTAGGTACACTTATTTCTGAAGCTACAACTTGATGAAACTCACGTTTTGATTTTCATACATCGAAGTTGGAAAGCTGAAATGTGGTAACTACGCGATAAATGCACAGATACATTCCAAAGAAATACCCTACTTCTTGGCTATCGGGTAAAAAATATTTCCTTCATTTTGGGTTGCCGTAATAAGTTAAAAACCTAGGCCAACATAGTATAATTTTATATTTCTGTTTTCACATAATTTATTTGTCTTTTCTCAATTTATTTATTAGCGTATCAATGTAAAACTCAACTGTACCCGGGTGAAGCTGCGCCGGTTCACTAGTTTCTACTAAAACTTTACATGCAAGTAAATTAAAAAGAGCAGCGAGATCGTTCTACTGGGTCCGTCGCGGTACTGTCCACTGGGCTACGGGCTCGAGAAAACACCAACTTCAGCTGTTATGCTACACTTTATCTATGTCGACAAAGCACGAGTCACGACTTTTTTATCGTCTGCTTATAGAAACTTAGATGTACCTACGAAATATTTTTTCCTCTTAAGGAAGAACGAATAATATTATTTATTCGAAAAATGCTTGTCATTTCACGCACAATCCGTTACAGTGTAAAACACGGACGGATGAAGATACAGACTTGGGAATTTAACATACTTGTTCAGCAAAATGAGCATATTCCATAAAAGGACTGAATTAAAATGAAATCATTCACGAATTTTTGAGCGCAACTGAGAGACATTTTGCTTGACTCGTTTTGGCCACTGTAAAACAGCGAACTAGTTAACAGCGCGCAGCCGTGATAGGCTACTGGCACCAGCTAGTGGGAGGAGCGCCGCTGATCGACTGACCTCGAGCGGCCAAGATGTTCTGAGCCTGGTATATATACGTGGAGGTGTGGTTCATCAGGTCACTAGAGGAGGGTAAGTAACCGCAGGGAAGAAAGGAGGCAATGGTGGTCCTAGTATACAAGTGGGGAAGGATAGAAATAGGCCGGGTTGCTACAGGCTGGTGAGTCTCACATTAAATACAGGAAAGGTAATGGAGATACAAGTTATGCAGTTTGTAATGGATGCCATGGATGAGAGGAATTGGCTGCAGGAGTACCAGCATGGATTTATGAAGTGATATTCATGTGGGACGCAACTGGCAGAACTGCTGGATGATCTGTTGCAAGCAGTAGATGAAGAGAAGCAGGTTGATGCCTGCTTAATTGACTTTGAAAAGGCCTTTGAAATGTCTCCCATAGGATTTTGATGAGGAAGTTGGATGAGCTCCTTGTTGTAAAGGGGGTAGTAGAATGGATTGGTGACTTTCACAGGGAATGGAGCCAAAAGGTAAAAGTGGGGGAGATGTCTTATATCAGAAAGGTGGTATCAGGGGTGCCACGGGGAAGTGTGCTTGGCCCCTTGTTGTTTGCCATAATGGTAGATGACATAGAATGGGGATGGTTGGGAAAATAAGGTCGTTTGTTGATGACTGTGTGTTCTATGCAAAGGTGGGTGGGAGAGCAAATTAGAGGATTAAATTGATCAGATACGGTCATACAACTGACAGAAATAGGGTAAATATCAATGTTCGAAAGACTAAGATGGTGAGATTCACGAGAAAGAGGGTGAAGAGCAGGGATATTTACAAATGGGAGGGACAGGAAATAGAAGACGTATTAGGATATTAATACCTACGAGTAATATTTCAGGGAGACCTTGGGTGAAAAAAGCAGGTAGAACGAGTGGTTACGAAGAGCAGAAGATCTTTGGGAATTCTGGGATGGTAGTGTTGGGTGTAAGAAGTGAGATGAATAAAAAGGCTTATGGCACTATGGTTCGACCTATATTGGTATACGCAGCAGTGGAATTGTATCCGTACGTGGAAGTAATGGTACGGGAGATTGAGAAGTTATAAAAAAGGCACCTAGATGGGTGAAGGGCAGGTTGAGAAGGCAGAGGAAGGATGGTAGGGGTGAAGTGAACTTTCGGCCATCAGTGATGATGAAGATGAAGGAAATGGGCTGGATTTCATTGACGGGCGGGAGAAGTGTGTAGAGGCTATACAGGTTGGAGAATGAAGAGGATCATGGAGGAATTTGGGTTGCTGACTGTCTAGGGGGATGTACAGAGAAAGAGGTAACAGCAATGTTGAGGTACAGATTGCATAAAGGAGAATGGAGGATGGTAGGCAATCCATACTTTCGAGGTCGATGGGATAGGAAAATTTATCGTGGTTCCATCTTACGAAATGCCGCACAAAAGAGGCTATGTATTGACACATTTGATGTTTGTAAAAAAAAATTATTTTAGTATAACAAGTTGGATCGATATTGGACAAACACTACGGTAGATATTGACAATAAAACTAAAATATTTGCAAAGCCGCCAATTTAAAAAATTTGTACATTATCTATTTAAATTACATATATGAACATGGCCTTCAATGTTATTCCTTAAATGCCAAATTTGGCAGGAATCGGTTGTGTAGTTACCAAAACATAACATAAAAACTTTATTTTCATGAGGCATTATCTTCCAAAATGGCCGGTTAATAACATTATTACAATCCAATGCGTACGACGTGCATTGTCAAGGCACCAAATTTGGTTCAAATCGGTTAAATTTATCCCGAAATATAATGGAAAAGTATAATTTTTTAAATTTGCGTTATTTTCCAAAATGGTGTTTTAATGCCATTATATTTTTCTGAATGCAATGCTTACATAATGAACTGTCAATATTCAAAATTTGCTTTAAATAGAATAATTGGTTCTCGAGATATAACATGGTGTCATAAATTAAAAAATTGCAGCCATTTTGAAAATCAGTACCCTGACTGATCTAGAACTATTAAAATTCTGATATCCCTACTAAATATTATATGTGGACCTAGTTTGGTTAAATTCGGTCGTCGGGTTTAAAATTTATTGGGGAGGGATATACGTTCCAGACAACCAGGTAATTGCATTAGTCTACATCTCCTTCGGAAAGTAGGCGTAAAATAGTGTATCTGTGGAATAAATAATTATACTAGTGCTTTGTTCATCCAGGCACAATAAGTATGCCGATAGTATGCTGCTAAATAAGAACGAAGTGTAAAGTAAATATATCGAATCACTTATTTCCTGCTTATTAATTGTGTTTATGAAGATAAATAATAAAACATTGTGTTATGTTCAAAAATAGTATAAAGCAACATATTTTAATAAAATACACAGTAGCAAAACGACCATGGCATTGTTACTAATTTTGTAGAAAATATTGTTAGACATGCTTCTATAACCTGGCATGTAACTGAACACTAGGATAATTGTATGTACGTATGTATCAATATGATACCAAAGTATCATAAGCATGGCGTTGGCGAAATGGTACTGTCAATAACTGGAAAATAAATTAATATACTCATAATAATATGAGCATACATAAAAAGGTAATTATGAGTACCGATTTCACACAAAATGGCCCCAATGTATCAATTTAAGGGCGGTCTTAATTCACAGTGACACCTTTATGCTACAGCAATAATTTAAAATAAACACTGGTCAATTTGTGTTACTGGAAGGCGCCCTACAAGTTGTAATTTAGGGGATATCTCTTTCAATGTATACGTAACTAAATGTAATAAAAATTATCATTCATTAAGTGATGAAACTTGAAGTAAATTAGGATGAGACAATATAATAATATTACGCTTTAACCCATGTACAAGATAACAGGTTTCAAGCTCCTGAATGCACCGGATGTATACGCGAAGTGCTTGTAGATAGGCAACCACTGCTACGCAATAACTGTATTGGTTGCAGCTCGTGCAGGAGTTACAGCAGTATTGTTTATTTCACACGAACAACTGAGCTGTGGGGCAACTATTCGCCCGGAGACTGCAAGTACATGGTTATATGTGGGGATGTTCAGAAGGACGACAGTCACCCGAGTTAACGCCAAGTGACCGGATAGCAGTAGCTCGTACTGTCCAGTCGCCCTGGAAACTATTGATCTCTGGAAGACTGTGCAGAACCTCACAGTTGTATGGAAACTTTCAAACGGGTGACTATAGCTGTGGCAACTGCTAAAATTTTCGATACAAAAAAGTTAGTAAATTTGATGAGAATACAGCCAGAACTATGGAATTCAGCGTATGATGCCTATTACAACAAAACGAAAAAACCGGATTGTTTGTGTGGTTTGTGGATAGAAATGTATGAATAACTCGACGAGATATAATTGGGGAATAGATGTACATATCATGGACATTTTACTTGTAGACATGTGTTACTGGAGTAAAATGTATTACAGAAGATGAAAATTGTTGTAATAACAATACCCTATACATTTATTGTACTTACCTAAGTTAAACCGCCAGTGTTCTCTTGCAAGGTACCAATACATTGCTATATGGACAGGCCCAGCTACCCACGTCTCTGACGTCACGGGCAAATGGTTGTCCATGCGTTTTTATCAATCGCCATTTGCCGAGCAACTGGTTGCTGGCAACACATTTGCTCGTGTATAAGAGATCCAAAACTCGTCACGTGAACACTCGTGGCTGAGTTGTAGGAGGACAGCACGAGATACAAGTTCACGAGGCACTGTTTCAGACAGCAGACATTCAAGATACAGTTTTTATTGCAATAGTGTGCAATGCAATTGTGCTCGGTTGTAATGTAGTGCTACACATTTGTACGGTGCAATAAGCAGAAATGTCAAGGTTGCACAGCGTCCGTATGTCAGCCGGTAGGTACCTGAGTGCCACCGCACTTTGTCAACGCGACCGATGTTTGTGTGAAACGTGCTTCCTGGTATTAAGACATTTGCGGTTGACTGTGAGATCTGCAGCCACTAAGCTCTCAAAAGCTAATATTGTTTATATAAAGCATTAAGGTACCATGTGACATATTATTGGAGCGCGTGGAAATTCATTCATAAATAAAAATAATAGTTTTCGTTTTTCACTTTGTTAACACTACTATCCCCAAATGAGATTTGGTTATATATATATATTATATATATATACTATATATCCACGCATAGTATAGTAAATAAGTTTGTGGACACCGTGGGGTGTGGCTGTCTACACTCGACGCGTCAGTTCATGAGCTCAATGAACTTGACCGTGATGCGTGGCTGCCTACATCCTGAGGGTGATTCAGTAAAACATGCCCGTAAGCGCAAGCAGAGCACTACTAAGTTTCAAATCGCAGTTTCCCTCTTTTCAATAGTTCACCAGAGACAGACGTATTACTATTACACCCATTTCTAAAATTGAGAGACAATCGCATGTTATGGGGTTATGCAGCAACAAATACAAAGAAAACTCACAAAACATTGACAGGTACAAACACAGTTCATTCAATAAAACCTAACTAAAACACAGGGTTTGTGTATTTATTAAAGTGCGGATAACTTTCTAATGAATTTTCGTCATTGTAAGGATGCAACCGTATTTGAACATAACCAGCTCACCTCTGTAGATAAGAGTGTCCTTAATGTCCTGCAGAGAGGGCGCCTGCAAATGAAGACGGTTTTTATAACGAGAACTCATGTTTTACTCATTGCTGCGACGCTTGAATATCGATCGTGTTCCGTGAACTATCTGTTTTATTTACTTCCTTTTCTCCTAGCCTTTCCGTTCTTATCGTAATACCTATTGTTCGCTTCGTAAACCATTTCTTCTCGCCACTGGAGTTGAAGTAGATATTGATTTCCAATAGTTCTTTCTTTTCGTTGATATTATTTCTACACTCCTTGAGTTGTGACATAATCCAAGCAAACACTGAAATAAAATAATGGTTCTCCAAATTCTCACTACAATTTTCCCCTGTTTCTTCGATAAAGACTGCACAATGTTAAGTTTATTTCATGTATGTTAAAAATTGTTCATAAAAGTCTATGCACTGTTATAACAAATTGTATTTATTGTTCTATTTCATTTCCCACGCATTCGAAAAAGATACACTAAAGCGGAATCCCTCTTTACAAAAACTTAAAAATTTTTATTTTTCTTTTTCTTTTAATAATAACATTTAATCTCGGTATTGCCGGAAGATCTAAAGAACGAAAATATCCTCAATTTATTATCTAGCGAACTAAGTAATATCTTGACAACGAAGGCGATAGAAATATACGAAGATGTAGAATGAATGAAAGAGGCCACTGCATGTGTAGCTTCATTACAAATTTAGTTTTCTTGCTGGAAATAAACGATAACTCGCATGCACATTTTATGCAATAGTTGTTACAGAAATTTGTATACTATAATATTACTAAGAACACAATTTGACCTTTGCTGTACTTGTAGTTGGAAACTATTTTTGCCGGGTGAAAGTACTCGAAACTCTTCGACATTTCCAGTCAATAGGTTTTGTCTTAATAACTTAGCAGAGAAATTTACTTGGGAAACAGTACTTTAACGATATGCATTTATAATCAACTGTAAAATATAAGACATACAATATTAAGTACGAAAATAAACCATTTTCTTCCCTACGCCACTTGTTTGAAATATACTGCTGCCATTTTATTGGACCTAGGAAAAATTTTGAAGAGCCTATGTTTACATAAAGCAGACATTTGAAATGTTGTCTCATGGTGCATAGTTTCTTGCAGAAAGACGTAACATACAGGGATCTAGATTATGGTGGTCTCCGATATACATTACGCGTATTTCCGCGGGTGAACTGGTAACCATAAGGTTGCAAACGTTTGCAAGGCATGTTTACATTCCGAGGCGATTGTTTTACCGTTGACTGAGACAGAAATGCATTTTAATGACGTTTCTCCGTTTCATAAATAGAAAGTGTGTGTGTGCCAACATGTCGGTATTATTCTTGCTACGCTAGAAAGGAAGATTCATTTCCGCCTCCATGTTAAATGGTTACTTATGCGTTAACATATACGACTACCACGAATTTCAAATTTTTCTTCGGATTACCAATAAATCTTTTGATTATCTCTTTTGGATCATATAGAGAGGCTAAACATGTCTAACATTTTTGCAAAGGGATTAAAAAGCCTACTGTTTAGAATAACGTTATAACCCTGATATATTTAGATGTTATTGTTTTCAGTATTTTTTATTCTTGGAAACAGCATAGTAGGATTGCCTAGCATAAAGTCGTGCCCAATTTAATATAAAAACACGACGGTTGCTTAAAGTGTGCGGATATAATCTAACAGATAAAAAGTTTCAAATATTTATCCAACTTTAACATAGGTGAGTGTCAAATAATTAACTGACAACTAAATTAAACACACAATCTACTACTACCACAGCAGATTACTGCAAATATTTACAACCAGCTTGAAAGTATAAATATATATGTATATTCATCTTGAAATTCGAACATTAAACGCGCTATCTCAATATGCAACGATCTTGCTGAAGAGATAATATAGTTAACTCTATACGTTCTAAGCGTGCGTTAAAAACAATTTTTTGTGCTTATGAACGGCTTTTTACTGCCGGCAGACTGATAGGGGAGTTTGACTAAAAACTAAATAAACTGAAGTGTGCAAAACCCCACATTTCCATGGCTTAGATGCGATAAGAACAACTAATTTTGTGGCTTCTCTTATGTACGCAGTACTTCATATTTAACGAAAATTATTAATAATGTAAAAGTATTATTCTTTCTCCTTATTGCACCTTTTAAGACAGAGTTTATAAAATCATGTTTCAATTTACTTTTGGAGCCACAATGTCAGATATTTTTGGCCAGAAATGGTCGCTTAATGCGTCACGAACGTGTACAAAGAAGTCATAGCCAACAAATGGAGATGGCTTGGGCTCAGGTCCTGCGTGAATAATAACTTCTAAGTGCGTAAACAGTTACTGATGACGTAATTTCATATGGGTGGATTAGTAGTGAACACGGCAAAATCTGTAGTTCATTGTTATGCCGTTTTAATGTTGATTGCTGAATTAATGAAAACATTCCTAGGTGTTTGGAGTTGTTTGCTACCGTAATCGCGAGTGTGGTTGGTAACCAATGTGGTTCACAAGTTGTAGTGGTGCACACGCCACTTCTGTTAAAATAATTAACTTCAGTATAGGAACAACAAGCACAACAGGGAAGATTTTAAGGCAAATGACTCGTCAATCCTCCAAACAAATTCGAGGATTCCTATAAAATGGGTCGCAAGCGAGTCTTACAAATTAAAGCAGTACTTCTAGTTTTACGATATCATCACAGTTCTGAACTTGCTCAAATGGAAACTCCTCAGTGGAGAATAAATCAGTATTAAATACAAAATCATTTCCTCGCTTAGAGGCCATTTGCAAGTTTTGAATTTCCAAACAGCGGTATTCCAAAGTGCTGCTTTATATACTGCCAGCTGACTGTATGGTAAATGCCTTGTGGTCACCCGTTATGAATAATCAAAGATTTCGTGTCTAGTAATAAGACTCTATGAAGTCTAGTACAAATGCCACTCCACAAAATAATTCAGCTAAAGACGATCTGTATCCAAGCCACAGTTCAGAAGGGTCATGGCAAATAAATAACTGGAACTGTCGCAAATGAGTGATTTGGAACCTATAATCCACCTCCCTTAGGTATCGGACTCGCTGTAAAACATTTTCTTATATTCTAACAAATGAATTTAGAATTTTGTAATGCAAGTTTTTTCTACTTATTTAAGCTAAGTTTCCTGCAATTACAACGCTTTCAAAGTAAATGTACTGAATAAGAAACACTACTCTAAGAACGAATCTCAGTGGTGTTTTCTAGGTGCATTAATTTATTTATGCTACCTGGATAACAGTAGAAATCTGTACCAAAAATTACATTTAAATTATGCTCATAAAAATTATTATGTGTTCTCCAACATGAAAGGTAATAATTTCGTTTTTATTAACATTTACTGAAGCACATTTGTAACAATACAAAATCTTATATTACTGAATTCTAATTTTAATAATATTATATAGTTTAAACCATGTTTTTACTGAATTTTTTAACACATGGCGAACACAAACACAAATACGAGTAACAGCTTTGTCTCAGTATAATGATATTTAATAATGGATAAATGATAGGTTAAATAAATCAGTATCAGTTAATTAGCAATTAGACAAAATTTCAGTATGCCGTGACGTCGAGAGAGTGCAGAAAAAAGATACTGGTGCGTGCACTCATGAAGGCCGTAGATCGTGTAGCAATGTGTCTGGCTCGATACGTTGAATACCATGACGTGAGGACAGGCATATCCGAAGACAAAATGTTGTTGATAATATCATCCCCCTTCATTAGCAAAATAAAGGTTACCACCCTGTGTTTTTGTACGAATCAGCACCCCTATTTTCCTGATGAAGGGAGATATTACCAACCGTATTTCACCGTAGCTAACTTTTAAGATGAAATTTGAAAACGAGAGCAGTTAGAGTGTATGGCATAATATTAACAGGTATTTTTAAGTCTACAATATTTTGCCCATGTTGTCTTTGTTGTATCTGTAATCGCAAAAAATATTAACTCATTATTTATTATTTTCAATTTCACGTGAGAAAATGCTAATTTAAATCAGTACATTTTGGTTTAAGTACAGTACGTAATTACACGATTATAGTGTTAATAATAGGTTAAAAGCAAAGATAAATAAACAAAAGATGGCAATGACACCACCACCTTAATTAACATTTGTTTGCATGAAACGGAGGATTAGTCTGGAAGTAGAAGTTAAGCAGGACTTTAGAAAAATTTGGCAATATCCACAAATGGACTGTAATGAGACGACGAGGTGTGTGTGGACGGGCGACAGTTGGTCGCCCTGTTGCAGGCTCTGGATGCTTCGAGCTGCGACGGCGGGGCGGCCGTGGGCGTCGGCGGGGGGCTCATTGGCGGTGGCGGCAGGGCGCCCGTTGGCGACAGCGGGGCGCCTGTTGACTGTGGCGGCTCTCAAGGAGACTCGAGCCTGCAGGTGATCTCCAATTCAGGCGGCCTCGATTTCCTCATGGGCGTCGTGAACGTACTACTCAGGGTACATGTGAACGCGCTCAACAACCTCAATGTGCTCTCGCCGCTGCTCGGCGACTGACCGCGCCCTGCAACCACTGCTACGATATCTGTTTCGTCGCCACCGAACCCCCTACATTCCTAAGACGTTGTTAACAGTGGAGCATCCCATAGAACTTAAAACAGCATGCATAGAGTAAACTTGAAGAAGACTAATTTGCGTCTCATGGACTATCAGGAGTGATGTCTACAATCACAATCCTAGAAGGACGGGTCCTTGACACCGACGTGAAAAATTGCCACCCTTATTGACTGATTTTGTTAATTGAATCGCTGAAGAGTGGTGCTATCAAAGTAGCGCTACTCTTACGTGCCAAATATAGAGATGATCAGAATATTATTCTTCAAAAGTATATTTAAATTATTTGAGAATATCTTCAAAATGTTTGTACTTGATACTTTATATTAATGCTGTTTTGGAAGCTTAAGAAATGCACTAAGATTATATTTTTGAAAGTAAAATGGAAGTAAATATTACCTGGTAGGCCTTAGTTACTGGATGCAGGGAATGCATGTATTCTATAGAAATGACATTATTCATGTTTTTTTTTACTTCTTACCTACATGGTATTATCCCTATGCCCTAATACAAGGGTGCTCAACCTTTTTAACAGTCGGGCCAAACGAACGATTCAGACATTTTTGGCGGGCCACTGACGGTTGTTATTTAAGTTATTTTTAAGACTTGTGCAAGAAAAAACCCAATATTAAGAAATGAAATTGTTGTTTATTAAAATAATAAAACAATACACTTTTGCTTCTTCATTCTAATGTTATGTATCTTAAATCAAAATCGAACTAAATAAAAACTAAGTTTAATACAATTAATGTGATTTCTGACATTGCTTCTGTTGTAATAATTTTCTTATATTACGCGTCAAATCAGATGTTGAAAGTAACAACAAGTCACTAATATGTTGCTCTGTTAGTGATGTGCGGTATTTATTTTTAACATAATTAAGGTTTGAGAAAA
>NQII01008861.1:0-52690 GCA_002778355.1 Clitarchus hookeri | reverse complement strand
CTCTTAGTTTTTCGAGAGATCAGTGAACAAGATTTAACAAGTGATGATGTATTCTTAATGCAACAGCAAGAACCAAATACGAAAATTATTAACACGAACATGGAGAAAATCACCACTCTATTACATCACCACTCTATTACATCACCACTCTATGACATCACCTTCTAGCAAAGCTTCTTTGTTCGGGTCGAGACGGGACAGAAAAAATGCGAATTCCACCCGGGTCACGTTTC
Organism: Clitarchus hookeri; assembly: GCA_002778355.1. Classification (NCBI taxonomy): domain Eukaryota; kingdom Metazoa; phylum Arthropoda; class Insecta; order Phasmatodea; family Phasmatidae; genus Clitarchus; species Clitarchus hookeri. The sequence continues at coordinate 52,457 of NQII01008861.1, read as the reverse complement.
ACGGTTCCCAGCGAAGACGGCCACGTTACACTGCGTGGAAAATCTTGGCTATCAAAGGCATCGGCATCGAATAGATTAGCCAGCACACATATGAATAGTTTCTTTAAAATTTAATGCCGAAGTAAGATTTCTGAAAGTACTTAAAAGGTTCTGTACCCAGTGTCGAAAATAACCCAAATAACCAAACAAAGGAACAAAATAAACCAAAAATCGCCATAAAATTAACGAAAAGAAGCTAGGAACAATAAAAGACACTAGCAGTCAATACAACGTGAGCCAANCAAAAATCGCCATAAAATTAACGAAAAGAAGCTAGGAACAATAAAAGACACTAGCAGTCAATACAACGTGAGCCAATAAGCGACAAAGGCCACGAACTAGACAAGAAAAATGATGGACAATATTCACAATGAACACATATCAGGATAATATTATTTCTTGTCCATTATACTGAATACTAGAAAATGTTAGCCGGCAAAGGTGGACGAAACACTTGATCCTTTATGTACCAACATAGGAAAAAAAATCGCATGGTCTAAGATCCGGGCTTCTTGGGGGCCAGTGATGAATAGCCTGGTCACCAGCTGCTCCTCGACCAATCCAGNGCATGGTCTAAGATCCGGGCTTCTTGGGGGCCAGTGATGAATAGCCTGGTCACCAGCTGCTCCTCGACCAATCCAGTTGCGGCAACGTCTCGTTCAGGTATCCGCGAACAGCTAGACGCCAGTGGGGTGGCGCACCACGAAGGAAACATCAGACCATCCCCTTCACATTGGCGTGTCGAATGCGAGCTCACTACCCCCTCACCACCTCAAACCGAGCGTTACTAACGCCATACAAACCGTAACACCGGACATGTTGACAAGAGCGAGGAACGAGTTTTACTATCGCGTAAATGGCGTTCAGGCCGCTCATGGTGGTCACATTGAACATTTATGAATGTATGGTAAACCAACTTCACGGTTCCACGGTTCAATTGATTGGTCAATCAAGGCTGTAGGTTGTTTGGTTTTGATATTATATACCTTCAAAGTTGGGGTATTCTTTTATACTCGCCCTGTACTTCTTTGCCCAGTTTGTATCCTTCCATCATATGTAAAATTAGCATTGCAATTGGTCGATTTACTTTATTCATGCGCCAATAAAGTGTTTGTATGAAATCGTTAAAAATTAATATGTGTAAACAAAACGCCTATTTTTACTCGTATTTGCATTAAACAGAGAGAAAGTATTTTATATAAATTGCGTGGCCACAAATGTAAAAGTTACGCTGTGATTAAGAAGTTAATATATGGGACTACTACTTTTCATTTTTCGCTGCCAACTTAACTGAGAACAAGTCAGTCAGCCTGTCAGTTAAAATGCACGCTGTTAGGGACAGTATTTTTTTTTTCGCAGGTTAATTTTAAAAGTGCNCCAGTCAGTCAGCCTGTCAGTTCAAATGCACGCTGTTAGTGACAGTTTTTTTTTTTTCGGAGGTTGATTTTAAAAGTTCTTAGTTTACTGTGAACCGTCAGTACCAGAAAGTAAAATTGGGCGGTTTTGGTAAAACTCATAAAATTTGGAATTTTCGCACATGTACTCGTGAATGTTTTCTGAAATACCTGTGAAATATTTTGAGCCTCAAAGTTGCACATAATATGACATATAGCTGTGTGTCGCCAAAGTGTGAGATTATTTTTTTAAAAAACAATTAGCGACCAAACTTGCAGCGCAGCACATTGTAATAAACCTTATAATACAGTGAGATTTTATCAGTGTTTTAGGCAAATATTTTACGCATTCAGNCAAGTCAGTCAGCCTGTCAGTTAAAATGCACGCTGTTAGGGACAGTATTTTTTTTTTCGCAGGTTAATTTTAAAAGTGCTCAGTTTACTGGGAAACCATCAGTACCAGAAAGTTAAATTGGGCGGTTTTGGTAAAATTCATAAAATTTAGAATTTTTGCACATGCACTCGTTAATGTTTTTCTGAAATACATGTGAAATATTTTCAGCCTCAAAGTTGCGCATAATATGACATATAGCTGTGTGTCGCCAAAGTGTGGGATGATTTTTTTTTTTTTAAACAATTAGCGACCAAACTTGCAGCGCAGCACATTGTAATAAACCTCCGAATACAGTGAGATTTTATCAGTGTTTTAGGCGAAGATTTTACGCATTCAAAAATGTAGAGCAGGATAGGTTTTGGTACCCATATTGATACATTAAATGTTGATTAAGACTATCTAGGACACATAAATCAGCTCTATCAACGTTTATCGTTTTCCACACATTTATGGAAGCAGACACAGAAAAAACAGGAACGAGCAATTCTAGATTTATGTTTTTACTAATACGTATATATTTACAAATGTTTTACCGGAGTGATGTATTTCTGTCAAGGTTTTCCTTGCACCGTACGTATGTACATGTAAGTAATTGCGGCACAAGGTAATATGCAAAGTAAATGCAGCTGCACGGCAGCGGCGTGTACACACTGCGCCGAGTGGCCCGACGTATTTTGGTTTTGTTAAACTTCCTTTAATTCTGTCCCGGACCGGAGGGAAAACGCGCCCGGGCGGGCTGGCTCCTTCCCGTTTGTATTGCGATTTTGCATTCAACTTCAGGCATTAAATTATGAGTTGGTGTCGGGTTCATCTCCGCCACTACGTAATTCCGGGTCAGGTCGTGTTTTCGACACCTCCTAAGCATTGCATTGTTTGTTACTTTGTATATTTGAGTCTGTTCAAAAAACGAACTTTTCATGCCTGCCAGCCGCCTTACGAGCGCAGTACCTAANTTGATACACTAAATGATGATTAAGACTGTTTAGGACACATAAATCAGCCCTATCAACGTTTTGGTTTTGTTAAACTTCGTTTAATTCCGTCCCGGACCGGAGGGAAAACGCGCCCGGGTGGGCTAGCTCCTTCCCGTTTGTATTGCGATTTTGCATTCAACTTCAGGTATTCAATTATGAGTTGGTGTCGGGTTCATCTCCGCCACTACGTAATTCCGGGTCAGGTGGTGTTTTCGACACCTCCTGAGCATTACATTGTTTATTACTTTGTATATTTGAGTCTGTTCAAAAAACGAACTTTTCATGCCTGCCAGCCGCCTTACGAGCGCAGTACCTAATTCCGTTTCTGTTTCCTTTTAATACTGTCATTTTTTCCAGAGTAGCTGGCAATTGTTTCGCTTGTCACCGGGTAAAAATTTTGCTCGCGTCATCGGAATTTTTATTATGCTAATTTGTTTTGTTTCTGGACATGGATTAATTTTTTCTGCCTACACTTTAGACTTTTTCTCTTTCTTTCCTTACAGTTTCATATTTATTGACAGTGTAGGTTCCGTGACGACAGTTTCTTTCCCTTAATTACACCGCTTACACCTATGGTTGCGTGGNCACTTACACCTATGGTTGGGTGGGGACTAATACCCACAATTCACACCTGAACGTCACTTTGTAAATTCTTTTTTCCCGTTTATATTTTTTATATTTAATTGTTGATTGTCTCCTTTCCTTTTATTATACAATTTTACACCTATGGTTGTGTGGGACCTCTTACCCACAATTCACACCTGAACGTCACTTTTTAAATTTTTTCTTCCCGTTTATATTTTTATATTTAATTATTGATTAATTACTTTCATACTTTTTTATATATAAAACACTTACTCCTATGGTTGTGCGGGGCCTTAGACCCACGGTACCTATATATATACACACATTTAACATTATACCTGACATATTGTTTGGTTTTCTGGTATTTATGTATCACCTATTTCAGTAGCGCGAGGTCTTAAACCCGCGCCGGTCCTTGGTACACCTTTGGTTGCGCGGGGCCAAACAACCTACCGCTCATACAAATACTTTCACTTTTAAACAACTTTTTAAGCATTTTTCTTTCGTCGCACATTCTATATTTTTTCGTGGAATCCCTTTCCACTTCCACCTTCCTTTCATTCAGCGGGGTTTTTAATTCCCCTTTGCTCCCGTTTTTAAGTGCTCTGAGTTTCCTATTCATCGTTTTCGCTTTTCCTTTTTAAATTTACCATCCGTATCACCATGTTGGGGTTTTTGGTTATTTCCCCCGTATTTCGCGTAACTAATCCTTGTTTAGTTTTGCAGCTTTCACTTGGCGTTTCTCTTCAGTCCGATTCTGTAGAAAAGCGTGTTGTACGCTGGCATGATTCTCGTCATCGTTTCCTTTTTATTTGCTTGTTTTTGTATAGTGTACTTCCATGTAAATAAACAAACTATAAAATTCAATTCATTCATTTTATGGCAAAACACTTGCTCCCATAGAAACAGTTATCCAGGATTCCCCTTTATTAGANTCTTTCTTTCCTTACAGTTTCATATTTATTGACAGTGTAGGTTCCGTGACGACAGTTTCTTTCCCTTAATTACACCGCTTACACCTATGGTTGCGTGGGGCCTAATACCCACAATTCACATCTGAACGTCACTTTGTAAATTTTTTCTTCCCGTTTATATTTTTATATTTAATTATTGATTAATTACTTTCATACTTTTTTATATACAACACTTACTCCTATGGTTGTGCGGGGACTTAGACCCGTAGTATATATACACATTTAACATTATACCTGACATATTGTTTGGTTTTCTGGTTTTTATGTATCACCTATTTCAGTAGCGCGAGGTCTTAAACCCGCGCCGGTCCTTGGTACACCTTTGGTTGCGCGGGNATTTATGTATCACCTATTTCAGTAGCGCGAGGTCTTAAACCCGCGCCGGTCCTTGGTACACCTTTGGTTGCGCGGGGCCAAACAACCTACCGCTCATACAAATACTTTCACTTTTAAACAACTTTTTAAGCATTTTTCTTTCGTCGCACATTCTATATTTTTTCGTGGAATCCCTTTCCACTTCCACCTTCCTTTCATTCAGCGGGGTTTTTAATTCCCCTTTGCTCCCGTTTTTAAGTGCTCTGAGTTTCCTATTCATCGTTTTCGCTTTTCCTTTTTAAATTTACCATCCGTATCACCATGTTGGGGTTTTTGGTTATTTCCCCCGTATTTCGCGTAACTAATCCTTGTTTAGTTTTGCAGCTTTCACTTGGCGTTTCTCTTCAGTCCGATTCTGTAGAAAAGCGTGTTGTACGCTGGCATGNTGTTTAGTTTTGCAGCTTTCACTTGGCGTTTCTCTTCAGTCCGATTCTGTAGAAAAGCGTGTTGTACGCTGGCATGCAGGATTCTCGTCATCGTTTCCTTTTTATTTGCTTGTTTTTGTATAGTGTACTTCCATGTAAATAAATAAACTATAAATTCAATTCATTCATTTTATGGCAAAACACTTGCTCCCATAGAAACAGTTATCCAGGATTCCCCTTTATTAGATNAAATTCAATTCATTCATTTTATGGCAAAACACTTGCTCCCATAGAAACAGTTATCCAGGATTCCCCTTTATTAGATTTTCTGTATTGGCGTCTACAAACCGTTCGACTTAGAATAATTTATTTGACGTTAATTATGCCTCACATTCTCTTAACATCGAAATGAAACAGGAATGATTAACGTCATTCAGAATCGTATGGTTACTGTTTATTAAAAACTATATAATATATTTCGACCGGAAGCCATTTTGCAATGAAGTAGGTACATTGTAAAACTAAGAGACTCGAGGAATTTCAGCATGTTTTCTTACAGCCTTGATAAATTTTAAGTGCCAGATTCCAAAATTTTATGAGTTACATCCCTTACTCGTCCAAGTTCGACGAAAGTAGCGCCAATGTTTACTTTTCGTTTATGTATCCTTTCGCCATCAGCTGGTGCGTCAAGTGGTNAGTTCGACGAAAGTAGCGCCAATGTTTACTTTTCGTTTATGTATCCTTTCGCCATCAGCTGGTGCGTCAAGTGGTGACTGTATATTTATTTTATTAACACGCTGTCACCTAATCCACTTTCCATTGTAATGCTAAACAAATTTTAAGGTATTTATAGACTCACATCTGTCTAAAAAATTTGTAGGTTTTAAAATTAAAAACAGAAAACCTTGCAAAAAATGAAATATTTGCTGCCTATTTTATTTATTTATTACAGACAACGAATTTGGGCTAACATTTGCGAGACGGTAATTGTAGTTCTTATCACACTTTGGATGTTACAGCTAATATGTTAAGACTGGAAATGAAATAAAAGTAATACGGGAAACTTGCTTGACAACGCACTTTTCATTCACCAACAAACAACTTACCAACGACTTTTGCAAAGCAGTTATTCTGCTATTAGTGATTCTAAACAGCGTGAGTTGGAAATATGTGGCGTGAAATAAGATAAGAATTCTTCAAAACTCCTCACACGCATCCCATTTTCTTAGTTTTATTAATACAGAATAATAACAACACGAAAACAACAACAATTTGGGTTAGCGGAAGAACTGGTTGTAGTTCGGGATCTGACTGACAGATAGCGTGGAAGGGCGTGTTGTAACATATGGCGTGCTAGGGCTTGTTGTGACCGACCTCAACTGGTAGCAGCACTTTGACCTGCCCCTTGATTCCGTCTTTGTAAAAGTTAACTTTTCTCCTTTTATTGGCTCAAAACGACCAGAGTTTGAAATACATATCGTCAAATTATTAGAAAAAATTATTTAACTATACCCTCCAATATTTTTTAACACTTTTAGAATTAATATAAAGCACTTATTAAATATGTGGAGAGTGGCGGTACGACATAAAAATATCTTCCAATGTTTGAAGTTGCATTTCATTTGAATACGGTCCGTTTTAATGTCCGTTTCATTTTTAACACATATAAATTACTACTTTAGCACGAAGTTTAGTTTGTAACACTAATAACAGCTGTTTTAAGAACACGTAAAATAAAACGTATTAATTCATCTGGGAACTCTTTCTTACCAGCGTATTTTCTGCTTGTTTGATGTGCGTCGACAGTGCAGTCAGATTAGCCAACGTAATATTAATTTTTATTCGTTCATGCATCAGCTGACACAGGATTTTGTAAATTGCACGTTGTTTGTTACGTGTACTTCAAGTTGCCACTCACTGACTGTCAAAATCTCGCCAACTTATATGAGAGAGACTCTACGCGCATCCGAAATCGGTATATTTCTTTAGTAACATGGTTGTACGGGTTTACATATCTCATGGCCATTATCTCGCATTCGTACTCTGTAAATGAAGTGGAAATGTTTATTAGAACTCATATCAGCTTAAAATGCTTTCAAGTCACCTTACACTGTCTACGTTAAAACAATTAAACCCAGCATGACATTACAACCTTACACGTGGGCAGGAGTATACTTACAAACAGCGATATTAAAAAGCAGGATAATTTGCCTTCCGTGATAACTTAACATGGCACTTAAAAACAAGACAAACAAGATTATAACGGTGCTTTACGAAAAGTAAAAGCTAGCCCTTGAGGAATGCCAGCCAACCAAGAAAAACCCATATAATTTTTTAAATTTTTAATAGCTGGAAGGGCCTGGGGTGATGTTACTGTCAGATTACTCGCCTCGCACCACGATAAACCGGGTTTAATTTACAGCGAGCTCAAACCCGGGTTTTTGATTGTAGGAAACATGGAGACCGTTGCCATTGGCCGGTGGGTGGAGTTGGGGTGCTCCCGATACTCCCGTCATTGCATTCCGTTGCTGCTCCATCTTCACCTCTTCACCACACGATCAACGCTAAAGACCTAAGTTGTAAGTGTCGCTTATGTCTGTCACGTCAGTTGATGAACTGAACATAGTGTTCCACCGATTTAACAGCTACACTGAATTGACATATTGTGCAGTGTTTAGAGACCTCGATAGTTTAGAAAATTACCCACACTTTTAATCTCCGTTCTTAATTAACGTCAATTTTGTGGCCATCAAATATCACATGGAACGTACACAGCTATGCCGTGAAATACTGGTTTTGCACATGCAGTATCTCGCGAAATATTCCCGATAAAGTTTAAACTTNGTACACAGCTATGCCGTGAAATACTGGTTTTGCACATGCAGTATCTCGCGAAATATTCCCGATAAAGTTTAAACTTACCGCTTGAATTGTGAGAGTGTCTCTTCTTTTATACAACTCGCAAATCCTCAGCTCTGAGAAAAACTTACGACCTGCAACATAGATCAGTTTCTTTGTTTAATGTTAATAATTTAAACACCAAGATTAAACGTTTGGTGGGCTAATAATGAGAAAAAGTGCAAAGTATAAAATGTAATGTGTGGGAAATAATTATGTACGTTCAAAATGTAATGTAACTGCAACGTATTGCGTTTAGTCAATCTATCATTTCGTTAAACGATTCATACTCATGTTACTACAATTTTTTTTTTCTGATTGCAGAGTAAAATATTTTGAACAGTCTCAGTAGGTTTCGACCTGTATTTCACAAAGATATTTTGAGCAACAAAAAATGAGAGTTGGTTACTTTCCTTACGTGGGGACATGTGTAACCGAATAAGCCAAGTAGAAATGTCTTATGCCGAGATAAAGGAATACGCAGTCAGGTTGTTCCCCCCCCCCTTCCACCACAACCGCTACATATTCCCTCTGAATGCGATAGGTTACCACTACTTGGCAGTTCTCACTAACTTACTTCTCGAAACTCCCCGAGCGCTGGCCTGTAGAGTGTAATGCACGTCTGCCGCAATACTGGGTCAAACAATCGTATAGGCGATCTGGAAAACTAGCAGACATTTTCGTGCAAACGCCCTAGCAACTGAANGATACTGGGTCAAACAATCGTATAGGCGATCTGGAAAACTAGCAGACATTTTCGTGCAAACGCCCTAGCAACTGAACCTGTAATGTCATCTCGTTTCGAAATAATTTCGTTTCAGCTCCTCAATTTCAGCGAGAATTTACCTACATCCTGTCCAGTTCATGGCATAGCAAAGTAATGTTTTATGCTATTTTATAAATTGGTTTCGTCGTCATCACATTTATTTAAAAAAAAAAAAATAGTTTTTAACGTAAGCGCCCTTGGAGGGACGTTGCCATGGCTACTGCGCATGCGTATTTTAAAACGGTTCACTAGGTTATTTTAGGTGTTCCTGTTATATTGGGATACTAGGTTGAACAATGCTGGGTGACAATGCGCATGTGCAATAGTGATGGCCGCCGACAAAAACACGCGCAATAACAACGGCAAGGTTATTCCACAAACATTCTTTTAACGCACAAAAAAAGTTAATATTTACGAAGACATTACAGTTTGTATAGTACGGAACCAGTTGTTGACATGCTGCGACTAATTCTAATCTGGTCTCAAACCACGCAGATAGAAATTTCCCTTAAAATTACGGCTGGCGAAAATGTTTCTCAAACACATAGCGTTATATCCCAATATTAAATTAAAAATTGCCATAGTTACAAATTAATTTGTGGGGATCTGTTGAATTTCTGTACTGTTTGAACTAAACTGCAGCTCCGCATATCATTGCTTTTCAAATTCAGACTATTTCTATTGTAAAATATTTTTCAGTTTATTTAGTAAATAACGTGGTTATCACTCCACACTTTCATAAATAAATCTGAATAACCTAAGTATTATTCAAAGCAGTTTTTCCCAAGGTTTCTGTTTATTGTCGAAATCAAATTTTCGTATAATAAATTAATTTGGTAAGTTCTTGTTGTGTCCACAGTGTTGCGCCAGTTTGAACGTACATTGAAATTAGACTTTAGTTAAAATTAATTTCAGAAGAACATATAAATTAATAATTTAATTTTAGTTTTTTTAAATGTGTTAACACATATGGTTATCAGTTCAGAAAATATTGCGTCTGCTTCAGACTTCACTCGAAGTAATACAAACTATATTACGATTTTTTTTAAGGATTCTCAATAATATTAGCACGGTTACTGTATATTTATTAATTATTTACAAATGAAAAGTTCATTTTCAGTTTGAAAATGTGGCGACTACTGCCCGACTTCAGTTCTGAATTGCACTGAAATGAAACTACCTTGTTAATTACAGTCCGGAAAGCTGGAGTTTTAGTAATATCGGACCAATTGCAGTATATAGAATTAGCAGGTTCTATCACAGGAGATGGGGATGTGTGGTTTTGGTGGTGTCTCCACCATCTTGTGGTGGTTATCGTCATTATCCTTGAGCTTGAAGTGTGGGTTGTCAGCCACCCGAATCCGGCTTGAAAACACGAGTCCACAGACATGTTGCTTAATGCTTAATTTTTTAAAGTTAAAAAAAAATTGTCATAATTTAAAATTAAAATTTATTAATTTCATCTCCGAAATGGTTTCACTGATCATATGATTGCATAAACATAATTGAAACCCCTTGTATCATCACATGTTCCGATAGCTGAGACAGCTGAACATCTGCTCTGCTGTCCAAAGGTAGGTGGTGAGGCACTTCATCCCTCCGAGAGACACACATTTATATATTATATATAAGTTGTCCTACCATATAAATACGTAAGTAAAGGCGAAATTCTTAACCACAATATATATGTATATTACGTGTCGTCCTTATGTATGACAAGGTAGGAAGGAATGCCGTCTAACGAAAGAGAGAAACAAAGATGGTGGACACCAGTGGCACACTCTGACAGTCATAAACAAATATGGACGACATCAGCATATTCAGTTGCTGTACACAATGATGGTGGATCAGAAGAATGTACCGCCATTAGTAACAACTGTTGTGAATCCATGACAGTCGAGCAGAAACAAAAAATGCCACTGGGAGTATGAGATAAAAAGGTGACAGAAAACAAGGTGATGGATGGAAACAAAATGGCGACCGGAAACAAGAATGTGGTCTAAAACAAAATGGCTGACAAGCCCCAGGTGAAATACATCCAAGATGACCACCATGAAATTATCCAAGATTGCGGACACACCCCCGATCCGCATAGTCACCCCCCTGCGCTAGAACCGGCTACATCTACACTAATTACCGTTTTCATGTTAAATATTTTAACACAGAAAATTTATTTTCAGCTCGGAAAAAATGGGGTCATTGACTAATTTCAGGTTGGACTTGATGAAATGAAACCACCTTATGGACTACTGATTTTCAATCAAATCAGTTCAATTTTAGCTCACGCATAAAATATAACGTACCACTCAGAAATTAAATTTTTGTTTCGGAAAATTTGGTGATTATTGTATAATTTCAGATCCGACTTGAATTGAAATTAAACTACTTTACAAATTTCAGTCCTCAGGAAAGCCTTTTCGCATATTGCCGTTCAATTCTGTATCCGAATATAGCTGTCTGTAGTTCTGAATGTTCTTCAAGTGTGAATGAATCTGAACTGGAATACAGGGTGTCACGTTATTATTCATACACAGCCTCAGCTATTATAAAATAGCAAACGAAGGCTACTTTGCTTTGTTAATTCAGTGGTACACACATGAAGTTGTTTGATGGCCTTGAGTCTAGCTTGAACAGCTTTGGGACGTATGTGCGTATAGTTCGTTGTTCCTGTTCCGTATACAACATGCAGTAAATAGTCTCAGGAAAATGGGCAAGGATAAGGAACTTTGGTTCCAAACTGAAAGAGACATTTGTAAATTTAGCGTTTAAAGAATTCTGATTTAGAGGAAAAAATAAACGACAAATAAAATCTTGAACAAGAGTCATGCAACAATTCAGTATGTTGTTAATTAATTTAAAAATCGAGGCTCGGCAGGAACATACCAAGACAGTCTAAACAGAAACGCCTGAGTTCTCATGAAGAAAGAATAATTTTGCGGCGAGTAATATCCAGTTTTCGTATAAGCGATCCTATACGCACCAAATTGCAAGTTGCTACAGACAATGACATGTGTTCCGAGACTGTTCGCTGGGTGTTAAGTATGTATGCCCGGATATAATGGTAGGGTAGCAAGGTGGAGACCCTATGTCAGTAAGATGAACCGTGCAACAAGACTGTTATTTGCTATAAGGGCACCTAAATATGAACCAGGAGTTTTGGAACAATACAATATGGTCAGAAGAGGCTAAATTAACTCTTTTTTTGTGCTCGGATGTTGTCTACAGGATATGGAGAAAAGCTTATGCAGCTGGTGATATAACCAATATATTTTCCACAGTTAAATATGGATTTGTGTGTGTACATCTGTGGAAGAGGTAAGGAATATTCAATTTATTGATGGCGCAATGGGCAAGTTTGTGTATAATGAATGACATTCAAAAGGAGAATGTCAGTCGAAGCGCAGAAAAATCAGGAATGTTACCTACTTACATTTTTTAACATGGAAATGATCCAACAAAGAATGGTTAATTTGGAACATTCCAAAACAAATGAAAACTTGTCCACAGTCCCCTAACTTCATCCACATTTAACATCTATGGGCATTTCTGAAGTCTCAAATACACAGTAAAAATATTTCTTCGAAACAGGAACTAACGATATTAGTGACTGAAGAATGGTTCAGCATCAGTCATGAAAGGTGTGAGAGACTAGTCAACTCCATTAATAGCAGATAGCAAGCAGTTATTCAAACAAATGATAATAAAACTTCTGTTTTGTGGGTTTCTTTAATTAATCCTGTCAACTGTATTAATAACAATGGGACATAGTAAATAAAATTTCTTTAATTTTTTTTGTGTATGTGTTAAATTTTTGTACAAACTATGCAATTGTTTATAATAAATAAGAAAAACACCCAGAATATTATTTTTGATANATGAGTCCCGATTTCAGTTGGTAAGACCTGATGGTAGGGTTCGAGTGTGGCGCAGACCCCACGAATCCATGGACCCGTGTTGTCAACAATAAACTGTGTAAGCTGGTGGTGGCTCCATAATGGTGTGGGCTGTTTTTACATGGAACCGATAATTGACTGGAAAGGGTTATGTTCAGCTACTTGGAGACCACTTGCAGCCATTCATGGACTTCAGGTACCCAAACAACAATGGAATTTTTATGGATGAAAGTTTGCCACGTCACCGGGCCACAACTGTTCACGATTGGTTTGAAGAAAATTCTGGACAATTCCAGCGAATGATTTGGCCACCAAGATCGCCCGACATGAATCCCATCGAACATTTATGGGACATAATTGAGAAGTCAGTTCGTGCACAAACTCCTGCACCGGCAACACTTTCGCAATTATGGACATCTATATAGGCAGAATGGCTCAATATTTCTGTTGGGGACTTCCAACGATTTGTTGAGTCCATGTTACGTCAAGTTGCTGCACTTCGCCGGGAAAAAGGAGGTCCGACACGACATTAGAAGGTACCCATGACTTTTGTCGCCTCAGTGTACAATAGCAAACGAAGGCTACTTTGCTATGTTAATTCAGTGGTATATATGTAGTTGTTTGATGGCCTTGAGTCTAGCTTAAACAGATTTGGGACGCATGTGCGTATAGTTCGTTGTTCCTGTTCCGTTTACAACGTGCAGAAAATAGTCTCAGGGAAATGGGCAAGGATAAGGAACTTTGGTTCCAAACTGAAAGAGACAATTGTAAATTTAGCGTTTAAAGAATTCTAATTTAGAAGGAAAAAAAAAAACTACAAATAAAAACTTGAACAAGAGTCACGCAACAATTCAGTATGTTGTTAATTAATTTAAAAATCGAGGCTCTGCAGGAACATACCAAGACGGCCTAAACAGAAACGCCTGAGTCCTCATGAAGAAAGAATAATTTTGCGGCGAGTAATATCCAGTTTTCGTATAAGCGACCCTATACGCACCAAATTGCAAGTTGCTACAGACAATGAAATGTGTTCCGAGACTGTTCGCTGGGTGTTAAGTATGTATACATGGATATAATGGTAGGGTAGCAAGGTGGAGACCCTACATCAGTAAGATGAACCGTGCAACAAGACCGTTATTTGCTATAAGGGCACCTAAATATGAACCAGGAGTTCTGGAACAATGTAATATGGCCAGAAGAGGCTAAATTAACTTTTTTTTTGTTTTTTTTGCTTGGATTGTGTATACAGGATCTGGAGAAAAGCTTATGCAGCTGATGATATAACCAATATATTGTCCACAGTTAAATATGGATTTGTGTGTGTATATCTGTGAAAGGGGTCAGGAATATTCAATTTATTGATGGCGCAATGGGCAAGTTTGTGTATAATGAATGACATTCAGAAGAAGGATTTCAGTCGAAGCACAGAAAAATCAGGAATGTTACCTACTTACATTTCTTAACATGGAAATGACCTGAAGCGTACAGCTGGTCTAAACAAAGAATGGTTAATTTGGAACATTCCAAAACAAATGAAAACTTGTCCACAGTCCCCTAACTTCATCCACATTTAACATCTATGGGCATTTCCGAAGTATCGAATACACAGTAAAAATATTTCTTCGAAACAGGAACTAACGATATTAGTGACTGAAGAATGGTTCAGCATCAGTCGTGAAAGGTGTGAGAGACTAGTCAACTCCATTAATAGCAGATGGCAAGCAGTTATTCGAACAAATGATAATAAAACTTCTGTTTTGTGGGTTTCTTTAATTAATCCTGTCAACTATATTAATAACAATGGGACATAGTAAATAAAATTTCTTTAATTTTTTTTTGTGTTTGTGTTAAATTTTTGTACAAACTATGCAATTGTTTATAATAAATAAGAAAAACACCCAGAATATTATTCTTGATAGAAGAAAGGCACAGAAGAGTTAATTTAACTATTAGAAACAAATATATTTTCACAAATCTGAATTTTATGAATAAGAAAGTGACATATTGGATTTTCGAATTCACTTTCACGCTAACGTATTTCCCCCCCTTTTCATTTCAGCAACATAAGAATTAAATTTTTTCTTGGATGCGTTATTTCCATAACCCGTTCAATTTCANCGCGAACGTATTTCCCCCCTTTTCATTTCAGCAACATAAGAATTAAATTTTTTCTTGGATGCGTTATTTCCATAACCCGTTCAATTTCAGCGGAGAGGTTTGGGTGGCTCTTAACATCGGGGTCTTGAGAGCCGACGAGAGTGAAGGAAGGTGTGTATGGAACCACGCCGGAATGCAAGGGAGGAGCAAACGGGAGAACCCCGAGAAAACCCGCCGACCAGAGACATCGTCCGACATGATTCCCACTCTCGAAAATCCGGCAGCGACCCCGCCAAGAATCAAAGCCGGTTCATCTTGGTGGGAGGTAAGTGCTCCAGCCACTGCGCCGCCGCGGCACCAGTTCAATTACAGTGTCGATCCTGATTCAGCTGTCACAAGCGGAGAGAAAGCAGTGATGCTCATGCCATGCGTACAGTGTATTGTACACAAAATGCCATAGTCATCACCCTACAAAGGATATTCGGTCAACAGGGCCGGAGTAATTGTGACCATGATCTATATTCGTGTATTCCGGTATCTACACAGTAAATTACAGCAACATTTAGGGAGCTACTGTACGTAATTTCCTCGATGTAACTTGTAACAATCGTAACTGCAGAACGACATTCCGTGAATACAGTATGACAAGTTGAAACAATATTTCCTGTTTGGGTCTTACTTGGTATGTTTTACCACTAGAGACAACGCCATATGAATATCATATTTTACTGACCCGAAAAAATACTTTTGACAGTAAATAAAATAATTGCGTTCGTCCAGTTCATTATAATACATCATCTTCAAGGTTCAACAAATCATTCCCGTGATGGCAGATTGTAACATTTTGCATCGTATAACCCATTTTGAACGAATATGTAATTTTTTTACTTCGCTAAATATACATATGTCGGTGGGCGTAATCTTCTGATATTATTGAATAACGTTATCAGCCAACTCCAACACACTCCGTTACTTCAGAATAACCCATTATTGAGGGTCATATGAATAATGATTTATGATCGGCATCTTTCCATTTTCCGCGGAAACGGTACAGACTGTCACAAAAATATTCCAAGTATCTTCATATAGGTTCCGGTGAATAAAGTTATTTGATAAATAACTTCAGTGAAATAACAGAACTACTGTTTTTGTGGTAATGGTATAGATTGTAACGAAACATTAAAAATATCTTTGTGTTGGGTTCGTCGAATGATGTTACTCGATAAATAACAGCCCTGAAATAACATAACTCTCTCTGTTTTTGTGGAAACGGTAAATATTGTAACGAAAATTTCAAAATACCTTTATATTGGGTATGGCGAATAAAGTTAATGAATCAAAAACACACTGATAATAACATAACACTGTATTTTTCCGGAAACGGTATAGATTGTAACGAAATATTCTATATGCCGTTATATTTGGCCCATCGAAAAAAGTTATCAGACAAGTAACACACTCAACTTACAAAACATTTTAGGTTTGTGCGGAAACGGTATACAATGTAAGGAAATTCTGAAAGTAACTTTTCATTGGTTCTGTCTAATAACGTTATTTAATACGTAACGTTATTTAAATTACAGAAATATTTCCGTTTTCGCTGTAACGTTATTAATTGTAGCGCGCAGTAAAGAGTATTTGTCAATGTGTTACTACGACAAATAACGTTATCGGGTGGATAACGTAACCGAAAAATGGCGTTATTATAGCACATTTTGTTAACTTGTCCACCCCTGCTTATAATTTGGAAACATCGGCATGGCTCCTACGTGATTCGTGTGCCGACAGTTAACACGTATCTAAAAATAATTCAGCCAATCAAGGTAAACGAATCAACAGTGTTTTGAAATATAGCTTGTTTTGAAATATTTCCGCGAAATTTCACTACCACTCTGTAGTGGCGTGGCACACACCACATTATGAGACCGTCATAAGCTCTGGTGAGAGGGAGAGGGAGTGTTGCGGTGGACGTGTTATGGAGTAATCAGTTAACCGAGCTGGCCTCTCTGTGTTTTTGTTCATTTGCATAATATAAACCCATATATTGCTCCCTTGATGGCACGGCAAATTTTGGGGCCGACATAAACATTTCAGAGTTGACAGTGATTTGTGGCTGGCTGATGTATGTTGTGCGAAATTCCTGCCACATTGCCGGGCGTCGCTAAGAGTGTATCCACTGAACACGGGACACAGAAAACCATACAAATCAGATGAAGTAAGCCGGGAAGGCATCAAGCCTTCTCACATACATTCAACTGAAAGAAATTTCTCCGGCTGATATTCGGATCAAGGACTTTGAGGTTGTGGATATAATAATTAAACCACTGAACAAAGAGCAGCTATTGAATGTGATTTTGACGTACGTCCTTACGATCACTGCTTGGTTTTTAAAACACATATTGATACTTGACCAACAAAATGTGAATTCGAAAAATGACATTATGTAGATTAATTTATANGGTTTTTAAAACACATATTGATACTTGACCAACAAAATGTGAATTCGAAAAATGACATTATGTAGATTAATTTATATTTGACATCTTGTGAGTAGAAGGATTGTGGGAACTTTGGCACTTCGGGACCTGGGACCGGAGCGTTGGAGCTGTTCGTGCTCTGACATTCAGGTTGGACGGCGGCCATCTTGAATCCAGGTGACCTTGACCCTGAGCTTGGCCCGGCGACCTTTCACCTTGAAAACCCAGAAATTAAACAAGAAATTTAAAAAAAAATCCGAGAAATTCCCAAAAAATTATATTTAAAATATTGAAAAATTATTTGAAAAACTTAAATTTCCGGAGGTCTTCCACACCCTCTCCACCCATACTCATTCCACCATCTTGGTAGGTGCTGTCCACAATCTTGGTAGGCGTCACAGCCATTGTCCGCCATCTTGGTTGGTGCAGTCCACCATATTGGTAGGGGCAGCCACCCGCCATCTTGGTTGGTGCAGATCACCATCTTGGTAGGCGTCAAAACCACTGTACACCATCTTGTTTTTTTGTTTGTCATTTGTTTATACATTAATAGAGTTTGTTTCTCACCTTCGTTCGACCACCATCTTGGTTTTTTCGTTTGTCATTTGTTTTAAAATACTGGTGCTTTCCCCAGCACCACACCCAGTAGACGACTGGCCCTCTCCCCTCCCTTTTCCAATATATTTAATTGACCAATTGCCCCACCCCTGATTCACATAGGCTAACTGCCCACCCCCTTCCAATATATTTAATTGCTCCACCAATGTTTCTCATTAACTAATTACTCGGGTGTTTTCGGAAACCTTCGTTCGACCAATTAGTCGGTTCCACTCCACCCCCTTCCAATCTACTTAATTGGGAGACGAGTAGCATAACCACTACACCACCACGGCCCCATGCCTATAGAAGACTTTCAGCGATGACTATAATTTTATGGTATAATGACAATGACGAAGTTGTGCTGTACGTCCCTATACTAAGTAACCTGTACCATAAGTTTTATACTTAAATATTATCGAGAAACACTCGTTGTAAGCTCCTCCCTTTTTTTTTTTTTTTNGGTTTTTAAAACACATATTGATACTTGACCAACAAAATGTGAATTCGAAAAATGACATTATGTAGATTAATTTATAATTGGCATCTTGTGAATAGAAGGATTATGGGGACTTTGGCACTTCGGGACCTGGGACCGGAGCGTTGGAGCTGTTCGTGCTCTGCCATTCAGGTTGGACGGCGGCCATCTTGGATCCAGGTGACCTTGACCCTGAGCTTGGCCCCAACCTTTCACCTTGAAAACCCAGAAATTAAACAAGAAATTAAAAAAAAATCCGAGAAATTCCCAAAAAATTATACTTAAAATATAAAAAAAAATATTTGAAAAACTTAAACTTCCGGAGGTCTTCCACACCCACTCCACCCATACTCATTCCACCATCTTGGTAGGTGCTGTCCACAATCTTGGTAAGCGTCACAGTCACTGTCCGCCATCTTGGTTGGTGCAGTCCACCATATTGGTAGGGGCAGCCACCCGCCATCTTGGTTGGTGCAGATCACCATCGTGGTAGGCGTCAAAACCACCGTCCACCATCTTGTTTTTTTGTTTGTCATTTGATTATACATTAATAGAGTTTGTTTCTCACCTTCGTTCGACCACCATATGGGTTTTTTCGTTTGTCATTTGTTTTAAATTACTGGTGCTTTCCCCAGCACCGCACCCAGTAGACGACTGACCCTCTCCCCTCCCTTTTCCAATATATTTAATTGACCAATTGCCCCAACCCTGATTCACATTGGCTAACTGCCCACCCCCTTCCAATATATTTAATTGCTCCGCCAATGTTTCTCATTAACTAATTACTCGGGTGTTTTCGGAAACCTTCGTTCGACCAATTAGTCGGTTCCACTCCACCCCCTTTCAATCTACTTAATTGGGAGGCGAGTAGCATAACCACTACACCACCACGGCCCCATGCCTATAGAAGAATTTCAGCGATGACTATAATTTTATGGTATAATGATAATGACGAAGTTGTGCTGTATGTCCCTATACTAAGTAACCTGTACCCTAAGTTTTATACTTAAATATTATCGAGAAACACTCGTTGTAAGCTCCTCCCCTTTTTTTTTCTTTTACGAGATATGTATTAAAAACGGAAACAGAAAATTGAAACTAGCATTCGGACGTGAACAATTTCTTAAACGCTATTTGTGAACGGACACAGATTTAAAAAAAATGGGTGCCTGGGCAGACGTCGCCATTGGCTTAAGTATGATAAGATAGGCGTGGTGCCCACTCAGCCGAATGGTAACGAAGAAGCTGGGAAAAATGGTATCTGTGCGCATTTCCCCGTCTACGCTGGGCGGTCGGAGATTTCAGATCTTAATCACTGCGCATGTCTCAGAGTCCTCCCTCCCCCTCACCAACAAAAAGCCAGGCTCCCTTCCTGGCCGAGCTTCATTCATCACCACGTCACACCCCGGGGGGTCACGTGACGAGAATGTTCATCAGTGCCGCCACATCATCGTGCTCCTCTCCCGGCAGCATCAGCAATGACGCCCCGGGTCATCGCGCTGCCCTAGGCTCCTCTCGGCTCTTCTCGGCTGCCAGTTGTGTTAGCGGCCGCAGTAATGAAGCACCAAACTCGCCTGCAGCCTATTTCCTGCTCAAAGTCAAATTTAGAAATTTTGTAAAAGGGTTTTAGTTTGACTATAATTTGGACGGCATGTCGATCTTTATCTAATTAATCGATTTCTTGGATCGATCTAGATAGAAGTACAGAATATCGACGCGCTTAAAAATCTGATAGAAAAATCGATTTACAGCAAATCGTTTTTCGATCTTTTTCGGCCAGTTGTACGAACATAACGTCAATTCTATTTGCTAGGATGTGCCATGACATTGGAAACAAACTTATACAACCAGAAGTACTACTAATAAAAACTTCATAAAAATATCAACGATCAAAAGATGACATTTCATAAAAATCGAAAAATCCATCAGCATGACAGTCTAAAACTCAAGAAAATTCATAACGTAAAATGACACACAAAGGGGCCTCTGAATCGAAAAACGATTCTACACCAAATGGATCGACTCCGAAAAAATCGGATGCCCTAAAAAATCAATGTAATTGGAAGCGATTTTATCTATTAAAAAAATGGTAGCTTTTCATTGGCATCAATACTTTAGAGCAATTAGTTTAAATCTTCAGATGTAGGCTGTCCACGATTGATTTAGCACTTTTTAAATTAACCTTTAGAAAATGTCACAAACCCTAACTGCATACATTTTACCTGGCGCACAGAGGCATGCGCCGAGCCAGGCTGGTAAAGACGGAGGGAAAATAGTTTCATGTCTAATTGCTGAATTAAAAGTTCTTGGTAAACATTCATGAATACCTAAATGATTTATTTTGCTTTCTGTTTTTAATGCATGCAAGTGGTAGTATTAGCATATTTCTAAAAGTTTTACTACTTTTCTAATGAATTCACAGTTTCACTTGATTGACTCATAAATAAAGTGACCAGGACCACACAAAATGTTAATTTGACATATGGCGGAAGAATACACTATGTGTAAACAAATATACATTCTGCAGGGCTATCGGGGTCGCGATGTCTGAGCGGTTAGCGTGCTCGCCTCCCACCAAGTCGAACCGGGTTCAATCCCAGACTGGGCTACTCCCGGATTCTCGCAAGTGGGAATCGTGCCGGATGATGCCGCTGGCCAGCTGGTTTTTATCGGGGATCTCCCGTTTCCCCCGCCCTTGCATTCCAGCGCTGCTCCATTCTCATCTCGCTTCTAGTCCATCCCGCGGAAGGCACTGGCAAACCAACACGGTATCATCCTGCCTAGTTGTCTTGGTCGCGACGCGGCCTTCATTCCCGCGCTGTGTACTTGGTTCAGACCAACCTTCGGGATGCTAATCCCCCCCCCCCAACACACAAACATACACATACATACACATACACATACACACATACNATTTCTAAAAGTTTTACTACTTTTCTAATGAATTCACAGTTTCACTTGATTGACTCATAAATAAAGTGACCAGGACAACACAATATGTTAATTTGACATATGGCGGAAGAATACACTATGTGTAAACAAATAGATATTCTGCAGGGCTATCGGGGTCACGGTGTCTGAGCGGTTAGCGTGCTCGCCTCCCACCAAGTCGAACCGGGTTCAATCCCAGACTGGGCTACTCCCGGATTCTCGCAAGTGGGAATCGTGCCGGATGATGCCGCTGGCCAGCTGGTTTTTATCGGGGATCTCCCGTTTCCCCCGCCCTTGCATTCCAGCGCTGCTCCATTCTCATCTCGCTTCTAGTCCATCCCGCGGAAGGCACTGGCAAACCAACACGGTATCATCCTGCCTAGTTGTCTTGGTCGCGACGCGGCCTTCATTCCCGCGCTGTGTACTTGGTTCAGACCAACCTTCGGGATGCTAATCCCCCCCCCCCAACACACAAACATACACATACATACACATACACATACACACATACACACACATACACATACACACATACACATACGCACACATACACATACACACATTCACATACGCACACATACACATACACACACATTTACACACATACACATACACACACCCACGCACACACCCACACATACAAACACACACGCACGCAGAGCTTTCAAATGTGCTCAGTTTACCTTGAACAGCCTGTACAACAGCTTTATTTTATTGTGGAAAACAACGCACACAAATAACTGTAAATGCAGAGTTCAGACATTTGGCTAACAACGTCACATTGATATGTTTACTTCTAATAGATGTAGACGTTTACTGAATGACTACAAATTTTGGTTGATATGCAGGTAGATATTAAAATACGTTTGGCAAAAAAAAAAAGAAGTAATTTGCAATAAAAGTGTGAAATTTATTGAAAACTTGCCGCGAAGCCAAATTACTGAATAACTGCATGACTTCACTAACAAACTTTGAGACACACGGGAGCACCAGTTTCATAGACGAACATCCGTCTAGTGAGAATGGCATGCTCAACTGCCTATCATTAGCAGGCGAATTCACTATTCGAACAAGGTTCGACTGTCAGTTGTTCCTCTCGCGTGACTTAATTTTCTCGGGGACTAGCCAATCAGAATATGGGGTTGTGTTGTTTTGCGAGGCAATGTGCTAAATCTGTCAGGTAACCGTATAAATGAAAAAAAAAATTATATATATTTATATATATATATAGAATGTTCGGAAACCAAATGCCCAAACTACGGCAAGTGATTCCTTTGAAATATGAAAAATAAAGTCTAAAATATATAGGACACCGTATACTACATGGAATATTAAGGGAGATACGAGCATATGAAAATTGGGACTTGAAAACGAATTTTGGTCGAATACCTTGTACAATTCCTACAAAGTTCGCAGCAAAAAGGTGACGTATGCTTCCCATGTTGCTGAGACACATGCATAATGCTGGCCATCCCCGGTTAGTGCGCACTGTTCGGCTTGAGGAAGTGATACGTCAGCACACCAAAGATATGCCCTCCACTAGTACACGCTCAATAACGCGCCAAATGGGCGTGTCGAATTTAACCATGCGGGACGTACTGTGGGTAAATCGCCACCATCCCTACCACTGGCAGAAAGTTCAAGGCATTTGGTGAAAATACATTTTCAAAACTCAATTTTCACATGCTCATATATCTTTTAACATTCTGTTTAGGTATACTGTGTCCTATACATATTTTGGACTTTATTTTTCACAAGGAATTACCTCCCGTAGTTTGGGCGTTTAGTTTCACAACAGCATGTAATAAATAAAATAATAAATAGATATATATATACACACACAGGGTCATTCACAGCACCTGTATCACCCTCTTTTCTCTAAAACAACACGACACCGGGGGTTCGCAAAAAAATTATGATATCTATACCCTATATGAATAAGCGATTGGCAGTAATTCCATTCCTTCTAACATACCTGCGGTAGGGGTAGGTATGGGGGATGAGCTCCGAAATTGCAAATGGGAACAGGGGTTATATATGATATCGTTCGATAGATCGTCGAAAAGAAAACAACATTTACAAAGGCAGTTGTTTTCTGACGTGCATAGTTTACGGATAATAAAATAAATCATGGAAGCACACGGTTTGCGATATGCGTAGTTTCGCACAATGAAACGGAACGAAAACTTTTTTTACCCGTACCACAATTAAATGGCGTGCATACCTAGTTTACGTACAATCAAAAGGACGTCAGATGTACTTTAAATACCGGTATAGTGTGAGAGAATTACTGTGAAATGGGAACTGGGAACACTCATTCGCACACATCTATTTTCATAAGTGTTCGAAATATCGACCAACCTGTATCAGATACGACTCTGCTCTCCTTACATTTGCGGTTGCTAAGGGATCCACATGCTTCTCGGATTCTGTCTTTCATGTCTTCCCTCGTTGTTGGACGCACGCACGATGTCTTTAATTCTCCCCCACAAAAGGACGTCATTTGGGGTCAAGTCTGGAGAACGTGGTGGTCAAACTACAAAATTAATTCGTCAGATCCATAGTCTAAGGAATAACATGTCAGCAACTAGCCGAGCTCTGCGTGAAAAGTGAACAGGACAGCCACCCTGTTGAAGTCACAGTGTTAATCTCAGAGCGAGAGGGACATCTTCGATCAGCTGATACAAAATATTCTTTAGGAAGTCTGCATGCACTGCACCATTCAACTGCACTTCAAAAAAATATAGTCATACGACACGATGTCCGAGAAGGCCACACTAAGTATTGAGGTTCCACACGTGCTGATTTTCCACTTGACGGAGCCAATGTGGGTTGATTGCAGACCACCAATGGGCATTATGTATGTTAACGTCACCAAAACTCTTAAATGTGGCCTCATAAGTTCCACAAAATTCTGCGATGGAAAGTACGGCACTTGCTCAGGTACCAGTTGCAGAAATCAATGCGCCTACGAAAATAATTATTCCCAAGTTCATGGTGCAGCTGTACATGGTATGGATGTAAACGATTATCAGCGAGGATTCTCCATACTGTACTTTGAGACAATCCTGAGTCGCGAGCAATCCTTTGTGTAGAATCATGAGGATTAACTACCATGGTAGCAAGTACATCAACAGTTCTCTCGTCTCTCACGTGTCTGTCGCACTAGACCGGTTTTGCACACGCGACATGCAAGATGCTGGAAGACATTGTACTAGTGATGGACGTGCTGTAGGTATCTCTCTGCGTACAAACGGGCAGCAACTCTGCTAATCCGACATTCTCCTAGTATCATCAGCATGTCAAATGTTTCTTCGTTTGTAAATGGCATTCTATTCAGGAAGCAACACCACCTACAGACAATATCTGATACTGAAACAACACACACGATTAATGGTTGCAATGTAAAACGAATGACTGTGGAATGAATGTCCTTTCGATTGTCAGTTAACTTGCATGCAAAGCCTGAAGTTCCTGTAAGTGGTAGATGGCTTATCTGCTTACTGCGTAGTGCTGCATTATTCTCCACTTTTGCTCGGAAACAGCCAAATACCTACTGCCTGAGTCTATGCAGTAAGGTAAACAGATCATTACTAGTATCAAAGCGAGTATCACACTCCAGCTGGCAATACCGTAATGGCACACATTGTGTATCTGACGTGCATAGTTTACGCACAACCAATCAAATTGGATACACTTAACTGTTATTGTTAGACAGTTTCCAAACACACATGGAGAATAAGGCAGCACTAAGCAGCAATCAAATAAGCCATCTACCACTTACAGGAACTGCAGGTTTTGAATGCAAGTTAACTGACAATCGCACGTTTATTCATTGATCCACAGTCATTCGTTTTACATTGTATGAATGACAGCATTAGAGAAGCATGTGGATCTCTCATCAGTGCTGAGGTCCGCCGAGCATGCACAAATATAAGACGGAGAGCAGAGTCATGTCTGCTACAGGATGGTCGAAATTTAGAACACTTACGATAAGTTCTGTGTGTGAATGAATTTTCCTAGTACACGGTAGTTATCTCACACCATACCGGTATTTATCGTACACCCAACGTCCTTTTGTTTGTACGTACACTAGGTATGCACACCAAAAAAAATCATGTTTCGTTGATTTCCTTTCGATTGTAGTAAGTAAACCACGTTTGCGATCAATTTTCATTGTGCGTAAACTATGCACATCAGAATAAAGGTTTCTTGGGAAATGATGTTTCCTTTTAGACAATCTATCCAACGAAATCTTATACGACCCACATTCCTATTGGCAATTTCAAAGCTCATCCCCCATACCCCTACCTTGGGTATGTTCGGGGGAATGTGATTACTACCAACCGATGCTTAATTTAATAGGGTATAGTTATGATACTTTTGTCGCGAACCCCCGGTGTTGTGTTGTTTCCGAGAAAAAGGGGTGCAATGGGTGCTGTGAATCATGTTATATACATATATACACACACAATGGCTCACATTAATATTCGGCCACCGACGAGTATCGCAGTTTCATGGCCTTATGTTACAGTAGAAATGAAGATAAACATAAAACATGTTGCACAATTATTCTTGTGTGCTTTAAATGAAATATAGCCCTAGCCAATAACGGAAATAAGCAATGCAACTTAACAAAAAATATAATTTTTGTCTTCCCATGCTGTATTTAATATTCGACCATCATCATTCACACACAAACATAATCCTCTTTGCAATCTAAAAAAAACTGTCTTTTATTACCTAGTAGTATGGGCATTCTGTTTAATTACTTCTCGCAGACGTTGTAGCATATTAGCAAGTATTTTCCTGGTACATTAGGAGCCAATCTTACTCCATTCTTCCTTGAACCTTTTCTCTAATACTTTTGTGGACCTAATTAAAGTAGTCCTCAGTCTTCTTTTGAGTTCATCCCGCTGATTTTCTATGGGATTCAGGTCAAGTGATTGAAGAGGTGTGTTAATGACTTTGGGACAGTTATACAAAAGCAAGCTCTTGACAAACGTGTTCCTAATGCCCAGATTATCAGCCCTCTTGTGGAGGCTTGCTTTCAGGATATTGAGATCGTTTTCCTTTTTCATTATTCCATCGACACGTACTGCCTCTCCAACACCTGCTGAAGAGATACAGACCCAGATCATAATACTACCTCCACCGTGTTTCACAGTAGGTTGTAAGTTCCCAGGTTTTAGCTCCTCATTTGGCTTCCGCTATACAGTTACCCTGCCATCAGAACCAAAACCATTCATTTCCGTCTCATCAGCAAATATCACATTATTCCACCAGCTTTCCTCTTTGTCAGCGTGGTATTTTGTGAACTTAAGTAGTTTTCTTCTGTTCACCTCATTAATAAAAGGCTTCTCNTTTCCTCTTTGTCAGCGTGGTATTTTGTGAACTTAAGTAGTTTTCTTCTGTTCACCTCATTAATAAAAGGCTTCTCTTTAGGTACCCTGCCATTATATCCTGCTCTTCTGATAACTCGTTGTATGGTTTCTGGATGGAAGTTCTTTCCACATTCATTGAGTTCCACTGTGGTAAGTTTGCAAGCGCTAATTTTCGGATATTTCCTTATTTTACTGACTACTAGATGTTCTTCTCTATCGCTTGGTTTCTTTGACTATCATTTTTGAAGTATCGAATCTATTCTGTAATATTTCTCGAACCTTGTTATGATGGTCACGATAATTTTATCAGAAAAAAACACGATATACTGAATGTAAATTAAGTTTGTAGTGCTTAAATCTATACAATAAGTATTTGCTAACACAGGAGAAACTTAAATTGCCCATATTTTGTGCAGCAGTTTTACTGGCCCGGCTACGTATTTCCAATTTAGTTCGCGTTCGGCCACACGAACGAGGTTCGTATACGACACTCATATACGAAGGCGCAATTTATTGTTATACCATTAAGGCTGTTCACGACGAAGTAAGAACATTCGAAATCAACCTTAAAAAAGTCACTACCCAGAACGGCGTATATGCTACAGCACACCCAAGCATGCACGCTCCCGATAAAGGTGGTGGCGTATTTATCAAATTAGTTCTTAACGGTTTGTGCACGGAATAGCCAAAAAAACTGGTACACCTGCCTTATATCGTGTAGGGCCGCCACGAGCACGCAGAAGTGCCGCAAGATGACGTGGCATGGACTCGACTAATGTCTAAAGGTATGCAGGAGGCATTTCACACCATGAATCCTGCAGGACAGTCCACAAATCCACAGGAGTGCAAGGTGGTGGAGATCTCTTCTGAACAGCACGTTGCAAGACATCCCAGACATACTCAATAATGTTCATGTCTGGTGATTTAGGTGGCCAATGGAAGTCAGATTTCAGTCTTCTCACAAGGACCTCCCACTCGGTAGCAACTTTCGACGTGTGGGGTGTCGCATTGTCCTGCTTGAAATGTCCACGTCCGTCGGAATGCACAATGGACATGAATGGGTGCAGGTGATCGGACAGGATGCTTACGTATCCGTCACCTGTCAGAGTCGTATCTAGACGTATCAGGGATCCCATTACACGCCAATTGCATACGCCCCATACCACGACAGAGCCTCCACCAGCTTGAACGGTCCCATGTTGACATGTAAGGTCCATGGATTCATGAGGATGTCTCCATAACCGTACACGTCCATCCGCCCGATACAATTGGAAACGAGACTCGTCAGACCAGGCAACGTGTTTCCAGTCATCAACAGTCCAATGGCGGTGTTGGCGGGCCCAGGTGAGGCGTAAAGATTTGTGTCGTGCAGTCAACAACGGTACACGAGTGGGCCTTCGGCTCCGGAAGCCCATATCAATGATAGTCCGTTGAATAGTTCGCACGCTGGAACTTGTTGATGCCCCAGCATTGAAATCTGTGCCAATTTGGGAAAGGGATGCACGTCTGTCACGTTTAATGATTCTCGTCAGTCGTCGTTTGTCACGTTCGTTCACGATCTTTTTCCGGCCGCAGCGATGTCGAAGATTTGATGTTTTACCGGATTCCCGATATTCACGGTACACTCGTGAAATGGTCGTACGCGAAAATCCAAATTTTATCGCTACCTCGGAGATGCTATGTCCCATCTCTCGTGCGCCGACTATAACACCACGTTCAAACTCACTTAAATCTTGATAACCTGCCATTGCAGCAGCAGTAACTGATCTAGCAACTTTGCCAGACGCTTGTTGTCTTATATAGGCTCTGCCAACCACATCGCGTTACTCTCTTCCATACCTCTGTTATTTGCATATGCACGCCTAAACCAGTTTTTTTTGGCTCTCCAGTGTATTTATTTACTATTATTGAAAATGAGAGGGCTTTCAAAATGTCTTACTTTACCTTAGTCCTCCTGCTTGTAACACACTGCCAGGCCAATTATGTTAGCATTCGCGCAGCTTTTTAGTTTTAGGATAGATATATGTCTACAGTTTAATTAATTTAGTATCTGTATGTTTTGCCGAAGTACATCCTTAAATTTACACGAGGAGTCCTAAAGGGACACCTCTGGGGTAATTTAGATCTAATAAGGTACGAAAAAAAAAATTGTCCTCGTGGATTTAGTTTAAGTAATAGGTTATTTAGGTTAATGTTAACTCTCTTTTTCATTTCAGGCAAACTACCACATTATCATGGATTAATAAAAGTCAGTTTGTGTTGACTCTGCTGGCACTCACTGACAACTAATCCAATTTTTCTTTAAATTTTTAGGATTCACTGGTTATTCGGGGTGGGGAGCAGCCCAATTCTGACACTCCCCCCACCAGAGTGATGTGAAAATTACTCTGGTTAAGCCAACGCCAAATAAAATGAAAGATGTCCTGCCCCATCTACTAGTATTTTCTCCGCCCACTAATAAAGAACAAGGTTTACACCTATCTGTCTCCTGTAGTATTTTCTGTTAACGCAGGTAATAATTTTTAATCCTTTCCTGACGAAAGAGCTTTTACGGTGTCTATGCCGGTTTTTTCCTTTTTCTTCTTAGTACAGTAGTTTAGCTATAAGTACACTCAGGGAGGTTGTCATGGCCGACAGCTGGACATGGCAGCCCAATCCCAATCTCCTTGCATGATTCCCTTCCCTTGTAGGCGTATGGGGCTTAGCCCTGGGACGCAGTTAACTCCCGTCCCTACTGCGGGCTCTCACATAACACTTAGTTTTAGAGCAGGTTAGAAAAAAGGTTTTGTGGTGCACTTCTCCGCGGGGCCGTCTATACGCTACACCTCCACTGATTGGATGCATGTTCGTCGTCACGCTGCGCGGCATAGCCCGAGGTATGCAGAGACTTTGTGATTATTTTGTGAAATTTGAGATTGATACTTAGCAATTCACTCGCGAGTTGATTGGTTAGTTGCGCTGTATTTTAGCATGAGTAGATTTCAGCCATTCCGAGGCAGATTGTTGTACGGTACTTGTCATCGTGGTAGCGCATCCTTGGTGTTTTTTTTTTGGTGGGAAGTGGAAGGGGGGTGGGATTTTCCCATTTACCTTATTCCTGCTTGGTCCTTCCTGATTTTTTGTGCTGCCCCGGAACCATGCCTGTATGTATGTTTTCTGACTGTCAATATTTACGAACTGGCTAGTTCAATCTTTTGGGGAGGTTTACTGCATTTGTATTGGCTCACCCAATTTCGTCTGCTACCTGGACTTCTGCGGCGTAGTTTTGTGTTTCGTGGCAATACATGTTGCATACATTATATTTTCGAACAAAAATATACTTCGGTTAGGAGCACGCCATGGTTTACGTGTCATTTAAATCAAGCGTTATTGTCATACTGATGTACTTCGCAGGTTGCGTTCATTTATGTCTTGTGAGCATTTTATAACTATGAACATTTTCACCTTGTTTATTACGTACGTATGTATGGGCGCTTATTTGCGCAGTTTCTTTTGTACTCCATGATTTTAGTAAATAGCTATATATTATTTTCATATTTCATTCAAGTACTGTTGAACACCCATACTCTGTCTCCTTATTTCCCTGTGTGACCAGACCGAGTTTGGTAACAAGTTGACATTATATTGTGAGGTCAATATTTTAATTTATGCCCACTTAAGGTATTATTTCTGGTTGTATACATGAGCACGAATTTGCGTTTTGTAAACACATTTAAATTTCTAACAATTCCATGGTTGCACTTGACGAAACGTATAAATAAAGTGATCAGGCCCACGGCAATGTTAAATTTACTTATGGCGGAAGGATACGAAATGAGAAGAAAAGTATATCCTAAGCAGGGCTTCCAAAATTGCGCTGTTAAGCGTGAACAGCCCATACCAAAAGTGCAGGTTACTGGGCGGAACATTTTCGAAAGTCCTGCTTATGATCTACTTGTATGCACATTGTGTATTATTACGTCGCATGTAAAATTAACGTTGCAATGGGTCTCATTACTTTATTAAGGCGTTGGGCAAGTGAAAGTGTGAAATTATTTGAAAAGTAAAAATTTAACAAATTTGCTTATTATTATACTTATGTGCATTAAAAACAAACAGAAACCAAATAAAATAATAAATATGTTCACAGATGTTCACCTAACACCCTCAGTTCAACGTCAAGACGTGGAACTCCTTTCACTCCGTCGTTGCCAACTTCACTGGGCGCACGCCAGTCAGTGTGCCCGGTAAAATATATGCAGACAGTGACATTGACGTTTTTCGAAGGTTGATTTCAAATGTTCTAAATTAGCCGTGGGCAGTGTATAATGAGTAGTTGTGTTTTATTCTTCAGGGGTTGATTTCAAAAGTACTCACTTTTGGAAGAATGGAAACTCCAGCGTAAAGCCCCCCCCCCTCCTTATCTTATCAACTTCCTACCAGGTGGGAAAATTTTCCCGGTCGCCATTCCCAGCCTTTCATCGCGTGCTCCTTTCCCATCGTTGCGTCTTGTCATGTCGCCTCTCCTCCTTCGGATGTTGACCTACATATTGGGCGCCTACTTCGCCCCCCCCCCAACCCCCTCTCGCTTCTAGACGTCGTTATAAGGGCTTGTTCACCTTTCTCCGCGAGGCAAATGAGGAGCCACCCCGCAAGACGCTAATTGTCAGCCGACGCTGTTGTTCATACCGTGCAACACACAGCCTCTAATGAGACGTGAGCTTCATCTCGCTCCTCGACTCTTCCCTCCCGACCGCCATTCAATTACAGCTTAGGTGGTGCCGTCAACTACCCAGCGCCGACTCGGCGGAAAGAAACCCGCCCACGGCTACTTCCAACTTTTCTGAAGCCCTGCTGAAATTCTGTTCTCAGGATATTCCTCCCCCTCATGCAGACAATATTTAACACAGTCCAGAAAATTACACCAAACGGGCAACGTATCATTTTCGTGCGTTCTCAATGTAATAGTATTTTGCATATGAGCTATTTATTGCTAGGTATCATCAACACACCTATGTTCTCACTGTTTTGGATTCGAGGTTACAATACTGTCTAGTAAACAAGGGCTTTGAGATTTTTTAGACTTCTTCAAACCAACGTGTAATGCAGTTTGATGAAATTAAAGTTGGTGAAAGTATTTTATTCACGTAAAGGTAGCTTGTCTTTTGAAAATAAAAATATTAACGAACACGTTCATTACTGTTAACCGCGTGACTTTGGCAGTTGTATTGGTAAGTCAATGTTGGGTACATGTGTAGAAAATGAAAAATCGATCTATCTCATCTTTAGTCTGTGGTCCCATCAGACGAAATACGGACTGTCGTTCATTAACTACGTAGTTGTATTGACCAGAAAAAGGCAAGAACAGTTGTTACGCGGCCCTCCTACTTGTCGCTCGACTTTCTTTGCAAACTGCTAGAAATCCTGAACATTTTACGAAACTTACAAACCTGTGCCTAATGTGCATATCTACGAAACAAACACACGCTTCAGGCTATGCCTGTCGGTTACTGTTCAGACGTCACACACATTAGAAAAAAAAAGATTTCCGAGCATTCCGACGTATCTAAAAACGGCTTTTCAAAGCGATGTATGTCGAGTATTTGTGTCACATACATACACCAATAAGCACAAGTGCACTGAACATTGCTACAGACTTCCCACCAATAAAATGACAAGCTCGCCGCTTAAAGTCCTATTAGGTACATACACGCACCACGACGAGAAAACTGCGCCTCAGTTCAGAGCCTTGCTCTTAGCGGCGATGGCGCACTAGATGCGCGTGGCAGTGTCGTTCTTATCGCCCCCCTCCCTCCTCGCTTCTCTTCCTCGAACGCGGATGAAAGCTAAAGGCAGGTGGGCTCCTTAATTGCAGCTTGAGGTAATAGTTAATGTAATAACGTAACAATTTTTCTTTTGTGAAGGCTGCTGTGGCGCCCTCTGGTGGATGCCACAGATTATGTTCTCGCCTGCAGCCAACCCAAAACGCCACGACAACACTGCCAACCGCAAACATTTACAGTTGGCCCATGATTTTCTGTACAACGACTAACATTACATAATGCACAGCAAAAAATGAAATAACTGTTAATATTTAGGGGTATAACCACTTATAAGGAGTGAACACTTTCAAGATATTGCGGGTCAAATCTTTTACCATATATTGCACATCTTTTTTTCTTTGCAGTTACAACTACCGAATAAAACATTTATAAAAGTATTTAAAAAACATCTATTTTACACTTGACACTAAAATTTACGTTTTTACCAGGTGGTGATGGCCGAAACCCCAAATATAAAAACAACGACCCTAGGAAACGGTCACCCATCCATGTTATAGTCCATGGCAAACCAAGTAATTTGTACGGTTGCCTACCCATTTCGAGTCAAGTCATCCGTCACGTAATATAAATATATATTTATAAATCTAAATTAAATCTATCTTTACTACTATTGTCACAACTGTGATCAACATCTCTTGAATCGTTACATTTGACATACTATGTATTTTAAAAACTTTAAGGCTTACAGCCACTACCAAACGCATCATGTTGATATTATACTTTTCTTCGGCCAACTCAACTAAAGCTGACGATCCCTGAGAGCGTCAGTCATCTTTCTCTCTCGAACCCAGGTATGGTCAGCCCTATATATACAAAAATCTATAACACGAACCTTGGCGAACAATAAAATACTAATGAAATCAATTCAATTGACATTTCCGGTCACGCCGGCCAATAAGAAAATTTCTCGTCATAGTATATAAAGAGCCCGTGCGCTAAAGTTTGTTTTCGGGAAGTTTTCCGCAGCGCTGCGCAGCGTCATCGTCGAGAAACACAAATGTCTCGTGACGTCTTGAGCACGGTAGCACTCTTGCGAATCACGGCCAACCTAGCGGGCTGAAACGTAAGTCAGTTGTCGATGTACGTCGGGTTGAGTGCAGACGTATGCGAGCTGGACGTCCACGTGTACTCGGAGAGCATTCGACCTTCTCGCCTCCGCTGTGTTCGGCGTTCGCCTTAGCGAACAACCCATCGGCGATGCAGGTTCCCAAGCACGGTCAAGGTCGTCACAAGGTAGGGTGCCAGAGGCTTCATGTCTGTCGTGTCCCAAACGTGAAATAAACGGTGACGTCGGACAGGATAGGCGGGCGACCCATTTATGCACACAGATAAAATGCGGGCGAAAATTGTTGCACGAGACAAAACGTGCCTCACTGTTCACAATAAAGTGGAGTGGAGAGATCGAGGTCTTGAGAGCCGATAAGGATGAAGTGAGGTGAGTATGGAGCAACGCCGGAATGAAAGGGCGGGGGAAACGGGAGATCCCTGAGAGACCAGTGGCATCGTATGACATGATTTTCACGGTGCAAAAATCCGGGAGGGGCCCCGTTGGGAATCGAACCCGAATCATCAAGGTCCGAGTATTCACGACAAAGTAAACACTTTCAAAACATATCTTAAAAAAAATATGTACTTTCTATAATTATGTGTATGTTACTCTATACTCTGGTGTGCAAGCTCCATGTTAAGTTGGCAGCCGTTTAATGATAATAGTTCTGGAAACTTGATGTTTTGTTCCGAGTGTAATGTTTTAATTTATAGCCAGTGACGTTGGTGTTTCTTCTTTTAAATGTATTTACAAATTTTGGTAATATATACACCACACATCCCCAACAATTCCAGAGTTGCACTTGACTGGCCCATGAATACAGTGATGAGGTTCAGGTCAGTGTTAATTTTACATACGGCAGAAGGATACGAAACTAGAAGGAAAGCAGACCCTAAGCAGGGCTTTCTACAGTACTCACTTCAATGCGGAGAGCCTATACACATTTTAGGAAGTTAGGCAGGCGATATATGTGTGTATATATACGTATATATTATATATAGAATGATTAACGAGGAGTTACCGCCACTCACAGGGCTTATTCCTTATATATTTTGGAGCAAAATATGTCATATAAATGTGGGCCCCATTCCCAATATTTACAGAGTAATTCGAAACATTGACAAATTACGAATAAAATACAACAAAATAACACTTTCAGAAGTAAATACAGTGGTGTATTATCAGACCGTATGTACAGACGTACGCTCCTTGTGGATTTCAACACTAACAAGAGAACCACTTTCCCGTAACATGCTGAACGACATTTGGATTGTTTTAAGATTTGGAATCCTGCGGTTTGGGTACCGCCTGCGATACTCAGTGGACGCAGCTGTAGCATTACCATCGCATACTCCCAAAACGTACCGTATCGACGAGTTATTCCGTGGAAAATATACTTGGCATTGTAACACAATTTACATCTCACAAGCACAGGCTACAACCACAGTGAGCAGCAGCGCGCCGTGTTCGCGCAGTAAACCATGCAACTACACGTCACGATGGTCAAGGTCACGCGCTATTCGCAGTAAGAGTCAAACGGGCAGCAACATCTCACTCTGGCTTAAGTCACGAGCTGTTCATTGTAAGGCGATTACCATTTTTTGAATTACTATGAAAATATTGGTAATAAGACCCACATTTACATGACATATTTTCCTCCAAATGACCTAAGGAATAAGCCCTGTTATTGGCGGTAACTCCTAGAGTTTCAGGATATATATACACAGTGGCACGCTTTAAAATTCGGCCACCTACGATCATCGCAGTTTCATGGCCTTATGTTACATTAGTAATGATGGTAAACATAAATAAAATTGCATAATCATTCTTGTGTGCTTTAAATGAAATATAGCCTTAGCCAATAAAGGAAATGAGCAATGAAACTTAATAAAATATGATTTTTTTATCCAATGCTGCATAACTACGCCACTTTAATACTCAGCCATCATCATTCAAACACAAACATAATCCTTGCAAACGAAACAAACAGTCTGTTAGTACCTGGTAGCATGACCATTCTATTTAATTACTTCACGCAGGCGTTGTGGCATATTAGCAATTATTTTCCATTTGGAGCCAATCTTACTCCATTCTTCCTTGAACCTTTTCTCTAATTCTTTTGTGGACCTAATTGTTGTAGTACGCAATCTTCTCTTGAGTTCATCCCACAAATTTTCTATGGGATTCAGGTCGAGTGATTGAGGAGTTGTGTTAATGACTTTGGAATAGTTATACCAAAGCCAGCTCTTGACAATGTACGAGAACACAAAACCCAGTAATAGAACCATCTTGAATACGCACAAGGAAATGCCCAGATTATCAGCCCTCTTGCGTATGTTTGC
Source organism: Clitarchus hookeri (assembly GCA_002778355.1). Lineage (NCBI taxonomy): Eukaryota > Metazoa > Arthropoda > Insecta > Phasmatodea > Phasmatidae > Clitarchus > Clitarchus hookeri. The sequence continues at coordinate 16,624 of NQII01008861.1, read as the reverse complement.
TTTCAGGATGTTGAGATAGTCTTCCTTTTTCATTGTTCCATCAACATGCACAGCCTATCCAACACCTACCGAAGATATAAAACTCCAGATCATAATACTACCTCCATTGTGTTTCACAGTAGGTTGTATGTTCCCAGGTTTTAGCTCCTGAGTTGGCTTGCGCCATACTGTTACCCTGCCATCTGAACCAAATTCATTCAATTTCGTCTCATCAGCAAAAATAACATCATTCCACCAGATTTCATCTTTGTCAGCGCGGTCTTTTGCGAACGTAAGTAGTTTTCTTCTATTTGCCTCATTAATGAAAGGCTTCTTTCTAGATACCCTGCCATTATATCCTGCTCTTCTGATAACTCGTCGTATGGTTTCTGGATGGACGTTCTTTTCACATTCATTGAGTACCTCCGTTGTAAGTTTGCAAGCACTAATTTTCGTTCTTTCTTTATTTTCCTGATTACTAGACGTTCTTCTCTCTCGCTTAGCTTCTTTGTCTGTCCTTTTTGAGGTACCGAATCTATTCTGGCTTACTTCTGAAACCTTTTTATGTTGTCTCCGACAGTGGACCTCGGCAGATTAAAGTGCTCCGCAATTTATCGTTGAGATTTCTTCTTTGCATTATGAACAATGACCAGCTGCCGCTGTTCAGGCATTGTAATCTTGCCCATACGTCCCATTTGCCTGACTGACGCAGCCGACAGAGCTACCCAATGGAACCTCTCAGCGCAGAGAGCGTGCAGGGAATGACACGAGGTACGAACGCAATGTNAGCCGACAGAGCTACCCAATGGAACCTCTCAGCGCAGAGAGCGTGCAGGGAATGACACGAGGTACGAACGCAATGTACATCGTGCCTGTGCCACGCGTCCACCACAACTAGCCGAATATTAAAGTGACGTACTAATGCAGCACGCGAGGAAAAATTATTGTGTTTCATTAACTTAAACTGCTCATTTCAGTTATTGGCTTCTATTGCATTTCATTTAAAGCANCGTGCAGGGAATGACACGAGGTACGAACGCAATGTGCATCGTGCCTGTGCCACGCGTCCACCACAACTGGCCGAATTTTATGTGACATACTTATGAAGCACGCGTGGAAAAATTATTGTGTTTCATTAACTTAAACTGCTCATTTCAGTTATTGGCTTCTATTGCATTTCATTTAAAGCACACAAGAATGATTGTGCAATATGTTTTAGGTTTCTTCATTTATAATGTAACATAGGGGCCATGAAACTGCGATAATCATCGGTGACCGAATATTAATGTGAGCCACTATATATATATATATATATACATACACACATATACACATGGGGCTTGGTCAGCCGACGTCCTCAACGCGGGTAATTAGACGGGAGTCTGAATTTGTTGCAATATTCCAGAATTATTAAAACGATACAGGTGGAAAGCGAATAAAGACGGTCGGACATAATTACTTAAAACACAGTTTGAAATCTTAAGTTGAGAAAAGTTTGCATTGAAAAAAGCAATATAAATATTTGGTGAACTGTGTTTAAATATGCACACTTACATATTTTCTCGCATCAACACAAGCAGTAGTCTTTGTAAATGCTTATACCCGGAATAGTCTATTCGCGGTATCTTCACACTTCGATCAATCTTTCGAAAAATCACCCCACGTATGGCGTTTTTGGTTGTTTCCTAAATAATTCGTCTATCACGAACGTTTTATACTTTTGTTAAAATGAAATAATCTTGATTTTTGTTAAACTGAACATTTATTTATAATTTAGCTATACATGTCAATATTTAATTTATAATCAATATAAACAAAAACAGAAATAAAATAGGTGTGTTGGTAATTACTAGTAAGAAATAGTTCTCATAGAAAATATTACTAAACTGAGTGAGCACCAACGCAGTGCGTTGTCCATTTAGTGTAATTTTCTAGACTGAGTTAAGCTTTCTTCGCAGGAGGCGGAAGAATAGCTTGTAAGTAGAACTTTAGCAGGGCTTCAGAAAAGTTGAAAGTACCCACGAATGGACTATATCTAGGACGTTGTATTATGTGCATACACAGGCATAAAATACTTTTGTTATTTTTCAGCAGACACAATGTCAGTCATTTTCTAGTGAAAGTTTAAATTTTTTAGTTTGACCCGGTCGAAAAGCGAAGCTCCACAAAACACTGCGCTTTTACGTCGAGTCTCATTTCGTGTTCAGAAAACGTATATCAGTGATCGGAAATAAACTCTCTTTGGAAGCAGAAACGACATGGGAAAATGTCTCTTACTTCGGGACTGCGATCCTCCGCCGGAAACTTCCTCACAAAAGAGAGAGGCACGAAACTTCCCCATTAAATTACTCTAACTTTCCCGATCCCAGAAATATATTCTCGCAGGGTGAATGGACGGGTCTTTCACGGAGTACGAGTCAACCTCCGTCCTACATACTATGATGGAAATACACCGTATTTCCAATATTTTTTCTAACTTCGAATCCACGTGGTAAGGAAAAAATCATCTCTATAACACAATTGATACGTACTGATAAAGGTTGTTCACGGTAAAGTGAGCATTTTTGAAATCAAACTTTGAAAAATGTCACTGCCTCTACCTGTGTGTATTTTAACAGCCACTCTTAGTAGCGCGCGCCAAATAAAGTTGGTAATGGCGGAGAGAAAGTAGCCCCATGTCTTAAAGTTTAATCAAAAGTGTTCCGCAAAAATTTGTCAATACTGCAATAATTAATTTTTCATTCCGTTTTTTAATATATATATATAAATGTAAGAATGAGCAAACGTGTAAAATTGGTACTTTTCTAATAATTACACAGCTTCGCTTGGTTGATGCATGACTAAAGTGACCAGACCCATGGTAATGTTGAATTTACATCTGGTGGAAAGATACACAATCTGCTTACAATAATATATTATGCAGGGCTTTCGGAAGTCCCCAGTTTATCGTGAATAACCTATATAAACATGTTATATATGAATCAGAATCCTTGAAATGGTTAAAGGTTACCCATGAAAACAGTAAATTCGCCAATAAAATATTAAACACCATTAGGCGCAAAAACACTAAGGGATTTCATACTTGCAAATAGTAATAATTTTAATAATTGCAAAACTGCCAAGGTTTCAGTCCTTCTCAAGCCAAACTGTTATTACTTTTTTTTCCCTTAAAAATATGATTTAGTATACAAAATCGCGAAGATAGAAGGGCTGTATGTGCCGTGTTTACAGGAATGACAAATATTTTTGTGCCTGGAATAAGAAACGTGAAACATCGACCCAGGTAATTGTTACAAAAAACTACAAAAATTTCTGTAATTTCAACGTGTTATCAAGTTTTCGGAAGTCTTTCTTGTATCTCTGTAACTCTAAAAATGAAAATAACCCATGCAGGAAGAGTACATAGAAAGAACGCTGCGATTGTAAGAATAACAATAAACAAAAAGTAGCTATAGAACAACGAAAAAAAATATAAAACGGTCACTTAACTCATTTTAATAATGTTGCGCGTATACATTTCTGGAGCAGTAGGTGAGGGTCAAGCTACAGTGTGGGACCGTCGAGTTTAGCTGTGTTTACTGCAGCCAGAGGTGGGGTGATCGCCGCGGGGTCAACACATTCGTATTTTGCAATTGTGGAGCTTCACGAGGTGTCTTGGGTACTGGCCATATCCGGGTGTACTGGCCGCCAACCTGACGAAGTTAGAACTGGTGTGTGGGCCCAAGCTAAGGATGTCGATATCGGGGAAGAGTACCGACGTTATTTATATTGGTTATTTATAAAAGTACCGTTTTACAAAACGATATATATATATAGAAAAAAACTATAGATTTTTTGTACATCGGAATCCGATATTTTGTGTAATAAATGACTTGAAAAATGTCAAATTGCTTTGATTATTACACATTGAGGGCACGAGGCATTGTAAAAAGATGTGGAGCCTGTGTTTGGTGCATGTTGCCAATGAAAACACGGCAATTTTAAATTCAATTTTTTGTTTTCAAACCAAAGCTTATTAAAAGAGAGTTTTAAAAAGATTTATTTCTGATACCTGGGAAAATATATTGATTTCGATAAAATATCGTTGATATATCTATGATTTATATCGATATATCGTTGATATATTGCAATTTCGATAATCGATATTTTTTAAACATCCATAGCCCAAGAGTCTCTTCGCGGTGTGTTAAGGGGCCTCTCTAGTTGCCACGCGAGCTTTATAATTATAAGCAGTTGTGTCTATTCTATTTTAAAAAAACTATGGACTATGTTTTGTAATAGTGAAAATGGCTCAAACGGGCGTTTTTGCGCACTTTTTTTAGGTATGAACATTCCGGTACAAAACATAAAAAAAAGGAATAAGGACGTGCATTAAATATTAATTTTTGTTACTACGTCATAAAATGGTAGGATATCCGAAGTCTCGTAGAAGCGCATTATCGACGGCAAGACTGCACGCCAGTTCAGTACTTTGCGCGTAGAGGCGATGAGAGAGTTGATGCGCATGTCTCGGCCGCCCCTAGTGCTCCCACGCTTTTGGGCCTCAGACTTGCAAAGTTCCTTCAACCAGGAGGCCACCTTAAGTTTTTTTTACCAAACTATACAGCTTTTACCTTCTTTTTGAGCATGTTAATCTCATTTGTATTAAAATAACTGCCACTTTTTTTTCCGCAGGGCGACACCTTCAATTGTCGCATTAGTATTTCGGTTTTAGAAACGTGTAAATAAGTAGTTTATTATTCATCACATAGTACCTTTTGCCAACAAGTTGTAATAATAAGGTTACCCAACATCTTACATTTCAGTTGTGTCTTGTTTCACCCATCGAATTTTCCAAAATGTGCACGAAGCACGCGCGCACCAACGTACAAGATACGCTCGTATTTAGTAATACAAATTAGTAAATTAGTAATACAATTGTACGCTGCCTCTGCGTAAAATATAGTTATTATTTGCTCCCTTGTTACTATTGTCATTTGAATTTTTCCCACACACCCTAGGGACTAGTCTCTTACTTTTAGAAGGAATATAAATCCCTAACAGTAAAGGAGTAATCACGAGAGACCTGCAAAATTCGCGTTATTATTTAAGGACATACTGTACTCCAAGTTGCTGCGTCTTTAACCGACTTCAGCCGTTGGCCGGAAAAATGTCTGCCAGGCCTCGGAGAACTGTCGAGAAAATAATATAAGGTCAACAGTGGAGTGGCGAATCTCTCTTAAGGAGATCAAGCAGGTAGGTGACAGTGATTGAAGTACAACGAAACCTCACTACCATTATCACAGATAGTTAATAAACGAAAATTAAATGCGATATCAATATAGTTAGTTAAAATAAGGATAATTAATAAGGTTGACATTATTTAGACGAATAATTTTTGTTGAAATTTTATTCATAGACCCTATGAATAATTAAAAACGTTTGGTGTAGTTATGTTTAGATATACAGTCAGTACGGTATTTTCAATAACGCCAGAGTATAGAGCATATTCAGAGCCATCCCCCTCTACCATGGTCCAGAGAAGACAGACAGACGCTTTAGCCACACAAATAGGGCCTTGTAGTCAAGATCCGTTATAATGATAGGTATACAAGAACTTGTCAAAATACGCATTACATCTTATGTGCAGACAGTACGGCCGTATTACAACTATTTACCTCGTTTATTTGTTACTTATTTCCATCTAATTTTCTTCAATTTACAGAAAGCATGTTCATAAATACGCAATTGTATTACTCAAAGACAAGTTCGCGTTTTCCGGTTTACAATTTGTTTTTTCCTCTTGCAAATGCAGAGAGAAATACTCAACGTCAGTTTTTTCATCTCTGTACACGGCAAGTGTTCTAGAAACTGAACTCTATTAGGACATTTTAAACGTTTTGCAAGACGTTGTAGAGGACTTCAGAGGAATCATTAACTATACAGATTTAGTTCTATTAAAGAAGATGTAAAGGCACAAAAGAATTTGTTAGTGACTTAAAACTCCATCATTAACATTACAGGGGTTCCACCCTCGGTCTGCAGAAAACGCATCAAGCTAAACGAAATATTATTTTTATTTACAGATAATTGTTAAATTGTAGTTGCACGTAACGGAAAAGGCCACCTTGTGGGTGGATCACAGACCACGTCTTTGGAAACAGCATGCATTAGGCACGGTGAGCGCGCGTGCGTGGAGGATGGGGNGTGGGTGGATCACAGACCACGTCTTTGGAAACAGCATGCATTAGGCACGGTGAGCGCGCGTGCGTGGAGGATGGGGTTTACATGTGCTTAACTGCTAAACACGACAACGCACCCACTGGAAATCGAGTTGGGTCCTATGTCATATATNGGGGGTTTACATGTGCTTAACTGCTAAACACGACAACGCACCCACTGGAAATCGAGTTGGGTCCTATGTCATATATGTGTGTATATAAATGTATGTGTACGTAAACGTGTATAAATGGCTCGATTGAATGTGAGGACCCACCCCGCATATATTCGTCGAGATAGTTACGAGTCATACTGTGTAAGTTTCGACTTATTTTTATGCGATTAATCTGCAGCCTGTCGTTGTCTGTAATATTTAGGTAACCGTGCAGATAAGATTGTCGAAAACGAGTGGTTTATTTATTGCTGAACATTTTACTTTCAACTGTTGTATTTATAAATTAAAAATTGTATGATTTATAAAATACAAATTGTTTCATTCAAGTGTTTTCAGTACGTGCAGGAATATTAAAGGGAATTTGAGAAAAGATTAAAGACCATTAAGCGTCCTTGTTTAACTCAGATGAGTAAACGCTCGTGTTTATTAGGCGTACCGTAATCAAAACAAACATAATTTTCCCAGAAAAAGTTAACATACTTTTATCTTAATTAAAATGCAGAAATTAATCAGGTCTGCCGTTATCAACACAAACATAGGCCATGTCCGATATGGCAGATTTTGTTGAGTACATGATCACGTGGTCCGGTTTTGTATACACAAATGGTGACGTATTTGGTAATTTGGTATTTTGTTTCTAGCGGATGTCAGCAAAAATACAAAATGACTTAATCAGTGCCATGTTGGTTTTTACTTTCAATACACATACGCGAATACGTATTAAAAACTTTTTTTAAAACAAATAACTGCTCATTAAATAAGCTAGGCATGTTTCGAAAAGCAATTAAGTGTTGTCCTTTTTTATGTATTTCGCAACAAATTTTTTTTAAATTGGTTATAGCATAATTTATCATTTTCTTATTTATTAACATATTTACAGAGTTCCAGTGATGATTGTAGAAATATTACGTCCATTTTAAGCATTAAATATATATAACAAACATTTTCACTGTTAAAGTAGAACTGCGTTGCCACGAGTGCTAAACAAGTGACTGTCGACAACGTCCGAATTGAAAATTACGAAATGACAAATTACGAAATAACGAATTTGTCACTTCGAAAACGGCCATAATTTCCCCAGAAACAGTTGACATACTTTTTAATTTAATTAAAATGCAGAAATTCTTCTGGCTTGATTAATTTCCTAAGCAAACTTCATAACATTTTTATCATTATTTTGCGACCTGAATATCTCCTTAGAGCCAGACAAAAAACCGCTGAGATTAACTTACGAGAATATTTCCTAATGAATTGTTCAAAGCAACAACATTGTCAAAATGCAGCACAACAATTGTTGCCGCGCGAGAATAAATTTTATTGATTGTCATAGCAACGACATGAAAGCATTCGATGAAACATTTCGAGTGTTCTAAATTTGAGTAGTTAGGAGTGGAGTTATTTGCCGCGATGTTGACGTGGGTGAAAGAAAGTTGCTTGAGAATCGGCAAGTTATCCTGGTATGTGCTCTGCGAGGAGTACCTTTACGCGGCGCTGATGAACCTGGCGTTGATATACGCGACGTGGAGCTTCTGGCCGCAGGTCTACGACCCGCGATGGGAGTACGCCGTCGAGACTGGAGTGCTCTTGTGTTCAACCACGGGCGTGATACTGGCCCTCCTCTTCCACCACTACAGCCGGGTGAAGGCACAAGAGAGCATCGCAGCACTGAAGCACGAGCTGGCGGTAGCGGAGGGCGTCCTGGAGACGTGGTGCCACAGGAACCACAGAGGTATGCGCAGGTTAATACAGCTGAGACGGTCTCTAGGCGCCGTGCAGGACGAAGTAATGGAGATGACCTCACCGGTAGACATCTCAGCTGAGATACGTGATTTAGAATCGGGAGAAGGGCCGTACGTGCTTCGGGACGTCGAGGAAGATGTTCAAGAAACGCCCGAAGAAGATGACCACACAAGATACCTGTCGAGTAAGTACGAGATCGAGGTGTCTGTACGTGCACGTGTTGAATACCTCGAGCAAAAAACAACTGATGGTAACACAGGGGCAGAAAAAACAAAGGTAAATTACAAAGTTCCCGAAGAAAACCACACGGAAATTAGTAAACAGGAACACTTACCTAGCAAAAAAGTGGATACAACAACTATTTCTTCTATCGTTTCTGGCCCAGAAAAAGTGGAAAGTGAAAAGGAAAAAAAGTTGGCGACCGAAGAGTTGGCGACGAAAATTTCGGGATCCAGGATTCCCAACGAAAATACAGCACCAAACGACGCGAAGGAAAATGTTAAAATTGGGGCAGATGCGGCAAATAGCACACAGTCTGATCCTTCTGGAATTTTTAAAGAAGCAACGGGAGAAACCCACAAAAAAGAAATTTCACCGAATGAACAGAAACGCAATGCATGTGTAAATTTTGATGTTTCTACGGAAATTAAGGAAGAAATGCGAACGGCAGAACACGTATTTNGAAACGCAATGCATGTGTAAATTTTGATGTTTCTACGGAAATTAAGGAAGAAATGCGAACGGCAGAACACGTATTTCCAAACAGTGGCCAAGATAATTATTCAGAAGTCTGCAGTAGAAATAAGACAAAAACGTATGCAGACGAACAAATATCAGTGAAAGAAGAGATGGCAAAGACGGAAACTGCCGTGAGCTCCAGCGCAGACGTCACGGGAGGCGAATGGGGCGATTCATTGACCAATGAAGCAGTACAGNTGAAACTGCCGTGAGCTCCAGCGCAGACGTCACGGGAGGCGAATGGGGCGATTCATTGACCAATGAAGCAGTACAGAAAAGTGAGCAAATGGAATCTTACAACGAGAACAAAGAAGAAAGTCGCCCAAAAGAAAGTTCCATGAATGTAAAATATCTGACGAAGATCCCACATTTAGAAATTTCAGACGATCGGAAAGTAGAAAGTCGCGGGAAAGAGCTTTTGGCAAAAAGCAAAGAAAAGAATGTACGCACAATAAAAAAAATGACCAACGCCCCCACAGAATTAAATCATCCGGGAGACGGTTCGACGGTGAAGCAAGAAACGAACGGCATCATTGGCAAACAGGAGATCAAAGTAAGATCAGCGGCCTTGGCGAAAAACAAAACCGAGCTGTCAATCACACCGCAGGACAGGAATCAAATCCAGCAGAGCAAGCGTCCAGGACAGAACATGGGGGACCAGCAGAGCAAGCGTCCAGGACAGAACATGGGGGACCAGCAGAGCAAGCGTCCAGGACAGAACATGGGGGACCACGCGAGCGTGGAGAGTGCACGAGGGGAACTCGTCCTGGCTAAGAGCGGAGAGAGACAGTCAGAGGTAAGCCAGCCGTCAAAGAAGAGAAGACACCGAGGCGGAAGTCAACAGCCGGAGCAATGGCGACGGACGAGCAAGTTAGCCCGGAGATCGCGGGCGGTGGAAGAGACCTCGACCAAGAGATCAAACAGACGGAACAAATGAAAAAGAGAGAAGAAGAAATGCTGGAAAATATGCGTGGTCAGATTAACTTGCGAAAGTTTCCGTTTCCTAGCCCCAGTTGGCGTCGCTGATTGCTTTTCTACGAACACAGTTTATATTCTGGACAATTCTGATCATACATTAAACATTTATCTATTGCAATTCAGGTGCTGTTATTAAGTCTACTAACTTAGATCTCTGGAGACACCATTTAGTAGTGGTACAATATAAAATTTGTTAACTCAACTAAAATATATTGGCCGGATTTTATAAATATTTGCTTCATCGAAAATAGCAACTCAGGATCTGTATGATTATAAGATTTAATCACACCTTTTAATCTAATATTCAGTAAAACGAGAAAATATAAATTATAAAATATAAAATATAACGAAAATTAGTTAACTTTATCTTGTACTTAAAAGTGATACCCGTATATTTCCAAACATAACATTATTTATACCTACAGAAGTGACACATTGCAGTGGAGTATCAGTTTCTTATTAATAACATATGGTTAAGCACAACAAAAAGTTAACATATCCTGTAATTTTTATACAAGTTACTAGCTGTGACCGCGGCTCCGCTCGCATGGACTACGGAATTATTGTTTAGGTTTTTTTTAAATAAGGTTCTCCCACCCCGCCCTTCAACGACGCTTCCACCCGCCGCTATCATTGCTCTCCACGTCCGCGTACGGTAAACCGACTCCCGAAAGTAAATTTTTTGAGATATTTTCTCGCGATAAATAGTAGCCAATGTCGACTTTCAGCCGTCTTACTATTTCTATGCAAGAAATTACGTCGATCTGTCGCTAGGTTGCGACGTTGCAATGTTAATGCGTTTATGTACTTTTTAATTTTCCAATAAGAATTTCCCCAAGGGAATGAGAAATTTTCTCTGGGTAAAAAGTAGCCTATGTCACTTCCCGGCCCTCCAAATATCTCTGTGCAGAAATTCACGTTGATGCGTTGCTCCGTTGCGACGTGGAAGGACAAATAAACAAACAAACAAACAAACAAACAAACAAACAAACACACTTTCGCATTTATAAAATAGTTAGGCTCTATATATATATATATATATATATATACAAGGAAAGATATTTTTCAGTTACACATCAATCGATAAGTTATTTTCCGTATCGATGTTTATCGATATATCGATAAGTATCGACATATCTATTAGTATAGGTATATCGATATATCGAGCATTAACGCAGCATTGCACCCCGAGCCCTAATTTTACTAAAAAAATTTTGTAGGAAGGAGATATTTTTTCGGGATAAAAAGTAGCCCATGTCACTTCCCGGTCCTCCCACTATCTCTGTGCAAAAAAATAACGTCGATCCGTTGCTCCGTTGCGACGCGAAAGAGGGACAAACAAACACCCAAACACACTTTCAAACACACACACACACATATATATATATATATAGATTTTATTAAAATAAAGTGTCTTTAACTATTGATTTTTGAGTGTTGAAACAAACTTCTGAAATCTCGCTACCACATTCACATTCCGCTATGTTATATAAAATATGTAAGCATGTCCTGAAACTATTTTATATTTAGATCCAGTTTGAAAAATATTTTTAATTTTAAGAGTTTCATAAAAATTCTTGTAACGTCGTAAAATTGAACCATATGAAACTTTTAATTATTTAATTATTTATGTATCTGTATTTATTTATCTGTAAGACGGAATATGATTTCACAGATATTATTTTCATTGACACATTAATTATGTTAATTGGTATGTATTGTCACTGCTCATTTAAAGGTGTATATTTTATTTCATCGTAAACACACACACACACACACACACACACACACACACACACATATATATATATATATGTCTTTCCAGTCTGTTATGTATGTAATGTGACTAGAATGCCCTAGTATATGAGTAGTTATTGATCCGTTGCCATGGTAACTAAGTGACGTGTTGAGTGTCTGCCTCTAGCTCTCTCGTGATTGGTCAGTTGTAGACGGCGTTATTTAATCGTTTAAAAATGAATTTTTAGCCATCTTGGTGTTCGAAGGCAGAACGCTAGACCGCGTGGGTTTGGCACGCAGGTTTTTTTAATTAGTATAGTACAAGGACCCGAGTTCGAACCTGAAAACAGGCCGTCTCGAAGGAGACGAAGACCCGAGGCAAGTTTATGAAAGCTGTCGGCCTGTTTCGGTCGCCGCCCGCGTATATTGTCAGGGAAATTAGTTCGAGCTACCGCGAGTGCTAATACGTGCTGGGACTGTAATGGGGCTACAGGCCCGAGGTCAACAGGAACCCCTAGCACATCGAGAATTCTTAGTTATGAAAATTGTATTCAGCTCAGTTTGAGAACTATTTTTTATTAAATGTCAGAGACGAAATAGCAGGCCAGTTATAGTCCTGCCTGGATGTCTTAAAACCACGACACAATTGACCTTGCTTTAGGAAGAGAAATCTTATCGCTGATACACTCTAAAATTGAAATTGTTAACACTGCTCCAAATAAGAGAATTTGACTGCGGATTTGTTAAAACTGCTCCACTTCAATCAGTAAATTTCTACTGACCATTTTAGTTACTGGTGTTCACTTATTAAACAGTGATTTACACTCCAGTTAATTGCACTTTGGGAGTAAAGCACCAGTACATTACATTGATTCGCAAGTTGTCTAACAGCTCACTAACCGAAGATTCAGTTAAACAATTCTAGTGATTGAAATCACTGGTTCAGATTTAGAGTGTACAGGAAAGGGCCGATGACAAATTGCTGCAAAAGTCCGGGTAACAATTAATTGCCTAAAATGTTTTGGAACATGCCAAGATTTAACGATCCGTCGATTGAAACCAGTGACCCATTTTATTACCATCGCCAGTTTTCATTGCCAAAACAAAAGTCCGCCAGATTCACTGGCATCAATCAGAATGGCGGATCACGTGCCGTATCTCACCACTAGATAATGTCTTGTTCCACATGCCCTACATTGCAATGACGGTATTGTTTGCATCACTCTGGAAAACGTTGGGCATTGGTGGGTGTGATCATTGGCTTCTCAGCGTCATAACTATGAAACCCTCGGGCTACACTTCTCAAGGGAGAAACCTGTTCACTGGTCCCTTTACCTGTGACCAAAAATGTAAATACGCTGAAATTTTCTTCAAAATAAGACTCGTATTAATTTATTTCCGAAGACGTTGAATTAAGTAAATTTAGCAAAATATTTAACAGTTTTACAAAATACCTGTATTCTTCCTTCATACGCAAAATAAACTTTTTTTTTTTTACTCTTTTGGTAGAATGTAAAGTACTTAATTAAAAATTTCTACACGTTGTACGGTCAGTTGCAGTGCTCCATTTAAAGTCGCTTTTATTCTACCTTAACAGTATAGAATTCGAACATAAAAGTTTCTAGTTTGAATTCTAACGTGATATTATTGCTTTCTTTATATTTGCAGGATTCCGTTTTCAGGCTTGCGCGTTAATGTGTACCGTATTTATTTACGAGACTGGTCAGTGATATCGCACTGTTCGAATTTGTTAATATGTAATTTTTTTTAAAATTTTTCTTGTTAAATAAAAAAATTCATAGCATAAATAAAAAAAAAATTCATGCACAGAGAAATATGTAATTACAAGCGTAGCAACGCAAAAAATGTTTGTTCTGAACCATAGAAGTNTAAAAATTCATGCACAGAGAAATATGTAATTACAAGCGTAGCAACGCAAAAAATGTTTGTTCTGAACCATAGAAGTACCAGCAAAACGATCTGTCATTTGTCGGGACCAAAATAAATGCGCTCGTGTTTTAGTTTATTGGCAGCAGGCGTATATGAGACTGCGGAAAATATTGTCAAGAACGAACGATGTCTCCCGCCACGTGATGGACTACGTTATTGAATGATGTTAATGCTGTGTGCGCAGTGCAGATTATTGCATCTCTTTCGTGCTTTCATGTGCAGCGTCCAGTAAATAGATTATAGGCTATTCACGGTAAAGTGAGCACATTTTTCAAGCCACTTCTAAGATTTTAATTTTAGTCATTTTCTATTTTCCCACTACTTTTTAATATGAACATTGCATGTCACTAATAGACACCTCTGCATACATTTCACCACTCCCAAAAGTTAACGTTTGAGCCAGCAATAAATTCTATTTATTAGTGGTTAATACCTTAAAAAGTTCTCACTTTACCGCGAATAGCCTATACCATGCCTGAAAGTGTTAATCGTCGTAAGCTTGGTTCACAATTGAAAGTATTACAGTAAGCACAGGAAACAGGTCGTGTGCACAGGAAATGACCGCCATGACGTCGAACCTGTTGATTCACAACTGCGCATAACAGGTCGTGTGCATGAGAGTTCCTGACATAGTGCATAAAGGAAATTGCTGTACTTAATTTCTTGTGCATGCGCGTTTAGCAACAGCCAATCACAGCAGAGTATAAAATTTTCAACCAAGTTGTTTATTTAAAATGGAAGTTATACTGTAGAAACGAAGAAATGTTGCAAGATTTTAATGTACAGAAGAGAAGAGGCAACTGTTCACTAGTAGAAATTTTTGAAGTTTATTCAAATCTTAACGATTGCAAAACCAATATTTCAAATGAAAGCATAAAGGCTATTTTAAATCACTGTAAATTTTCAACACATTATCACAATCTGTTACGATAATCCATTATTTACCAACACTGCCAACCAACGCCTGACTCGTCTCAAAATTTCATCGGCTAAAAATAATGCATTAGTATTCAATTGTGAATCAATTTCGCATAATAATTCTGGTTGCGTGANGTGTGAATGCTTTACCACTATAGTCCATTTGTAGTTACTTTAAACTTTCCTACTTTAAGAATATTGCTTTGCGTAATGCAAGCAAAGCTTAACCAAATCCAGGGAATTACACCAAAAAACAACGCACCTCATTCGTGCGCACTAAGTTTAATATTTTTTTTGCATAAGCACTAATTCTTACTAGGCATTACGAAAACGCCTATTTTCTCCCTATTTTCATGCATATTAATTATAAAGGAAATAATATAAGTTACAGACAAAATATAAGCGAAAGTCCGATTTAACCAAAAAATAAGGTACTTTTATGTTGACACAAGTATAAAACGATTGCGATACATGGCATATTTAGAAAACAACCTAACACGTCATATATGGGGTGATTTTTCAAAGGTTTGATTCGAAAAGTGTGAAGAAACCGCGAAAATAGACTATATGTTATAAGCTCTCTGGCTGTGTGTTTTGATAGTGAATCAGGGGCGCACTCAGGGGGTGGGCTTTGAGACATGTGCCACCCCCAAAGGAAACTGCATTTAAAGATGTTATAGAACTGCCAACAAGGATAACCCGTAAGATGTTTACGCCATTCATGGGATTTAAGTAATCCAAGAGCCACTTGGATCCTGCCCACTTGCTGCTACCCGTGGCAAGTACATACTTGTGTTCGCCACGTGGACGGAAGTATACGACACGACACCAGTAGAATTTGAAAGATAATAGCAGCATGATTGAAAAAAAAAAAAGTTTATGTGTAGTAGTTGTAGTTGGCAAACTTAAATTACTATTTTTTATGCAATATTTTATGAGCAATTAATACTTTTACAAAGTATAAGCCTGCTTATACGGAGACTATTTTTTGATGTTACGTTTTTTTTTACGTTATTTGCCCCCTCCAAACCGAAATTTTGCGCGTGTCCCTGTTGTGAAGTCAGCCCTTGTTTTGCTGTGTGAAGTAAAGAGCAGTATTTAAGAGGTCCGCATGAAGAGTTGNTTTGGGAGTAAAGCACCAGTACATTACATTGATTCGCAAGTTGTCTAACAGCTCACTAACCGAAGATTCAGTTAAAAAATTCTAGTGATTGAAATCACTGGTTCAGATTTAGAGTGTACAGGAAAGGCCCGATCACAGATTGCTGCAAAAGTCCGGGTAACAATTAATTGTCTAAAATGTTGTGGTACATGCCAGGATTTAACGATCCGTCGATTGAAACCAGTGACCCATTTTATTACCATCGCCAGTTTTCATTGCCAAAACAAAAGTCCGCCAGATTCACTTGCATCAATCAGAATGGCGGATCACGCACCGTATCTCACCACTAGATAATGTCTTGTTCCACATGCCCTACATTGCAATGACGGTATTGTTTGCACCACTCTGGAAAACGTTGGGCATTGGTGGGTGTGATCATTGGCTTCTCAGCGGCATAACTATGAAACCCTCGGGCTACACTTCTCAAGGAAAAACCTGTTCACTGGTCCCTTTACCTGTGTCCAAAAATGTAAATACGCTGAAATTTTATTCAAAATAAGACTCGTATTAATTTATTTCCGAAGACGTTTAATTAAGTAAATTTAGCAAAATATTTAACAGTTTTACACAATAACTGTATTCTTCCTTCATACGCAAAATAAACTNTAACTGTATTCTTCCTTCATACGCAAAATAAACTTTTTTTTTTTTTACTCTTTTGGTAGAATGTAAAGTACTTAATTAAAAAGTGCTGCACGTTGTACGGTCAGTTGCAGTGCTCCATTTAAAGTCGCTTTTATTCTACCTTAACGGTATGGAATTCGAACGTAAAAGTTTCTAGTTTGAATTCTAACGTGATATTATTTCTTTCTTTATATTTGCAGGATTCCATTTTCAGGCTTGCGCGTTAATGTCTACCGTATTTATTTACGAGACTGGTCAGTGATATCGCACTGTTCAAATTTGTTAACATGTAATTTTTTTTTAAGTTTTTCTTGTTTCATAAAAAAAAATTCATAGCATAAATAAAAAATAAAAATTCATGCACAGAGAAATATGTAATTACAAGCGTAGCAACGCAAAAAATGTTTGTTCTGAACCATAGAAGT